>APFE030837443.1:0-14278 GCA_000404065.3 Pinus taeda | reverse complement strand
ATGTTTTTTATCAATACCTATGATTTTTAAGGGTTAAGTAAAATCAAAGTTAATAATAATATTTTTGTTGCAATAGTTGATAATAATTTTTTTGTTGCAATAATTTTTTCTTTTATACATTTATCAATGGTAGATACTAATGAAACTTTGAGCTATATCAACCACATTAATATTTTTAATGTGATTGAACTAGTTTAGTACATAGTTGCTCTGCAAATTGTCAATAAAATATGGATGTTAATATTGTAAGTAGTGAATTTGGTAAAATTTGTATATATGTATTTTTTATTTTGTTTTGTATATTGTTAAATTTTATGAAAGGAATTGAAAATGGAAGTTGTGGATGTTAATATTGTAAGCAATAAATTTGTCAAAATTATATGTGTATTTATTTTATTTTATTTTGCATATTATTCAATTTTATGAAAATAATTGAAAAAGGAAGTTGTGGAGATTATAATCATTTAAGTCAATTTAATTTAATACAATTTTAATAATAATATTGGATAAATGAACGAATCATTATTTTATTGAAATGCAATCCTAATTAAACTCTTATTTCAACTTAAGGTGGATGAGGATTGTTAACTTCTTTTTTATTTAATTAATATATTTTTAATAATAATATTGGATAAATGAACGAATCATTATTTTATTGAAATGCAATCCTAATTAAACTCTTATTTCAACTTAAGGTGGATGAGGATTGTTAACTTCTTTTTTATTTAATTAATATATTTTTAATAATAATATTTTTTTTCCCTTTGGTAAAAACGCAATTTTCATTAAATGAGAAAATTACATATTGTATATGCAAAATCATATGTTGTAAGAGGTAATGCATGTCAGATAAATAAGGTTCCAGAAAAAGATCTAATATTGATGCGTTTTGCATTGGTAGGGAGGCATCATTTTAAGATGTATTCATCATATTGTTTATAAAAAATGAATAAATGTAGCCATGTAAAGTGTCCAAAGGTCTTGCTGTAAATGAGAACATATGAATATTTACAGATGGTAACTTAAAACAAAAATATTAACATGATCTAAGCTCCCTGTGAGCTTGCTGAACATCTATGTCCATGAAAGGATGATGGTAGTACTAGTAAAAAGTCCCCTCTCTGTGTTCTTGGATCATTCAAGTGTCGGATGGCATGTGCGCAGCTTCTTTGGATAATCTGTCAGCATCTATATTTCGTCCCCTGTAGATGTGATGAAATGTAAATGTGTCAAAAGAGCCTCATCCAGAATATGTGTAAATGTGTATGCATAACATCTAGTTTTTTTGTTTAACCATTCGTAGACAACTTTTGAGTCCCCAAAGAGTTGGAGGTCTCGACATTGGATTTCCAATGCATATTGTATAAGGAATTTTGCAGAGGATAGTTCTACAAAATTATTCGTACCCCCCCCCTAGTCCCATCTGTATGTGGTAGGAATGAGAAGCAATGAGGTGAAGTATGGCCGCTCCCCCGCATATTTCCTCCTAAGCAGAACCATCGAAATAAGCCCAAGGCTTTGTATGGTTTATGGTTTCGGGTATGATGGTTCGGGGTCGTGCCGTCTCCTTGTCATCAGGGATGATGGAGTAGTCGGAAATGATATGGGATGCAATGGAAGGGCAGTGCGAAGTGGAATTCAAGAAGATGAGTTTATTGTGGGTGATCCAAAGTCCCTAGCAGATGAGTAAAGGGAGATTCCAGAGTTTTTTTGGAGCAGCGCTTAACCACCAAGTTGTCCAGGTCTCCTTCACAATCGCACCTTACCACCTAATTGGGGATGGAATCACAACTGATATTGATTGCCAAAGGTCTTGAGCGGCCCGACATTCAATAAATAGGTGTAAGGCGGATTCATTGTTACATTTGCATAGGTGGCGCTAGAAAGGGTCATGATGGGCTCGCTTGAGAAGGTTGTCCCTAGTGGGGATTTTGTTTTTCAGTATGGTCCACATGAGTAGTCTACTCCTGGGGGGGCCTTAAGCTTCCACGAATGCTTCCACCATGACTCTAAGGCTTGTGGACGACGTTCTTCGGCTAACACAAGGTATCCGTCCTTAGGGGTATATTTTCCGGCTTTCGAGAGTGCCGATATGACTTCATCTTCTCCTTTGCCAATCCGGATGTGAGCCTTAGTGAGAGCCATGATGAATGCATTCCACTGCTGTGTCCATTATTGGGGAATGTTATTTCTCCGGGCCGATTTCCAAGCTTGCTAAAATAGAGTGGAGTGTTCAGGGTCCACTATGTGGCCGATATGGGTAATATTGATGTCTCTGAGAAAGGATCTGAGATCGTTTGGCAGTCTATGAGCATTCCTGCATCCAATCCATGGATTCAAAACAATCCTCACATTCATTCCAGACTGTATTTTCCATGTGATGTCGGCTCTGATGATGTCCAGAGATTTTATTACAACCTTCCATATAATTTATACCCCTGAGTGGAGTCTTTGTGGTTGGCTTAGCCAATCCATCAAGTTTGAGGGGGAAATGTATTTTGAAACGACCACCCTTGTCCATAGATTGTTTGATGTAACAAGTTGCCACCCAATTTTCGCTGCCAAAGCAGTGGAGAAGTGCTCTAATTTCTTGATGCCCCATCCTCCCCATTTCTTGGGCAAATTTAGGGCCTCCCACTTGACCCATGCAAACATTCTACCTGTCTGATGTCCCTTCTAAAGGAATCTGCAACATAAGGTCTAGATTCTGAAGAGCATACCCCTAGGGATCCATGCCAGAGACATCCAATAGACCGGGGTGGCCTCTAGGACAACTTTGATGAGAATGAGTTTGCCTACCCTGGAAAGGTATTTGTAGTACCAGATATTAAGTCTTTTACCCATCTTGGAAATAAGCCAAGTCCAATGTGCTATTTTATACCCCAATGGCTTTAGCTTGTAGCCCAAATATCTGAGTCCATCTTCCAATCTAAGAAGAGTGTATTGGAATCTTTTCAGCCCATAATGGATTTCATATGGGGAACATCCAGCCTGAGTGAGGGTCAACTTATTGTAGCCATTAATAATAATATTGGATAAATGAATGAATCGTTTTTCTATTGAAATATAATCATAATTAAACTCCTATTTTAACTTAACTTGGATGAGGATTTGTTGATTTATTTTTTTAGTTGAGGGTCTAGATTGGTTCTCAAGGGAATATGCTGAGCGTATGATTCGTCTGAATGCTTATTAACGGTTGTAGTGTATTACAGAGTTTGTTAGGTTACCTTGACTTTTAATAAATTTAAAAAAAATGCCTTATATCTTGGTTGTAAAGAATAGAAACTCTTCAATACTTCTGTTCTTTATCAAGGCCTGAGATTTTTAAGGGTTAAGTAAAATCAAAGTTAATAATAATATTTTGTTGCAATATTTTTTTTGTTGTATATTTATCGACCATAAATACAAATGAAACATTTCGCTATATCAACTACATTAATATTTTTAATGTGGTTGTACTAAGTTTGTACATTATTGATCTCGTAAAATTTGTATCTATGTATTTTTTATTTTATTTTATAAATTGTTAAATTCTATGAGAAGAGTTGAAATTGGAAATCTTAAATATTATAATCATTTAAATCAATTTAATTAGTCAAATTAATTTAATAATAATATTAAATAAATGCAGCCCCGCCCGGGTGCCGCGGCCAAGACATTCACCCTACAGCCAGAGCTAACCAACCTGCCCATAAGTTCACCCTATCGCAACTCAATGCTGTTAAAGGCAGAATTTGATGTTTACCAGAGGAACAGTATACTAGTTTTTGCTGGATTTGACTTAAGTATAATACTGACGCAGCTGCCAATTCCTTCATTAAAAATAATAATATTATTAAAAATTAAAATAAAATAATATTTTAACAAAACAAATCAATTGATACTCCAATTTCTCTGTTCTTTTAAAAGGTTCAATATTGCCAACCACAATGAAAGAGGTAGAGCGCATTAGCCAGGTGATTCAATCTCACCATCACACAGTGCTAATTATGTTTAGGTTTTTGCACTGCAACATCCTTGTTGTATGAAGCCCAATCTGTATGTGCATGTATAAATGGTAATGGTAACCAAGAGCTCTGTTACAAGTTTTTTCATGTGGGAACTGAAGTAGATATACTCAAGGCAGTTCGTTGATATTGTTAGTAAATTATTTGCTTGCAGTCATGGAAGCCATAGGGACATTAAACAAGAATAACAATACCCTCTGGCTGGAAATGGGTGAAACAGTTGGGTGGGGCGGACTAGGGCCTATTTTTGTAGGGAAATTCTGTCGGCATTCACTTGCAGTTGGGCTTGATTTGCTCTTTCTTGTTTCTGTCATCCTTGAATTGTGTTGGAGAAGGTGTAAATTTCGCACACCTCGGCCACCTACACCTGCTGTTCCATTTGACAGCTTTTCCATTAAGTGTAAACTGGGGATTATGCAAAAGCTGGCTTTAGGTGGTTGCATTTTTCTATGTATATGCTACAGCGTTCTCGGGATATGGGATCCTGTGTATTGGTGGCTGAAGGAGAGGCCTGAAGGTTTTGCAAATGTGGGCGAGTATATTGTCCAGGCTCTGACTTGGTTTACAATGTCAACTTATGTTCATTGCTCCATCAGAAAAGAAGGTAAGCAGAAGTTTCCACTTTTATTGCAGTTGTGGTGGAGTCTATCATTCATTCTGCAGGCTTTCTTCATCGTCCTCGACATTCAACGGTTGACAAAACAAAGAAGCGTTGCTGTTGATATCTTTGTTGAAACTATGGTTGTTCTTATTTTGGCTTGCTTGTGTTATACTAGTTGTTGTGCCAGAAGTGGTGTAGAGTCCTCCTCACAGACCATTCTAGAACCTCTCTTGAAAGACAATTCCCAAAAACGTGGAAACATTAAGGCAGTCTCTACTTATGCAACAGCCAACCTTCTCAGTCAGTTGTCATTTTCTTGGATGAGTCCTTTGCTTGCTGCTGGTTATAGGAGCCCTTTGCATATTGATGATATACCCCAAGTTGCAGAGTTTGACAGGGCAGACCAATTATACCATAAATTCAGAGATCAGCTAGAGGCCAAAGGTCATACCGGGTCATTAGCAAAAGTCTTATTCCTATCTTTTCCGAAGGCAGTACTTTTGACTGCATTCTTAGCAGCACTGGAAACTTGTGCATTCTTTGTAGGTCCAGCTTTGATCAAAGACTTTATTAACTTTCTAGAAGGAAATAAAAAGTTTGAAAGTCAAGGCTATGTGCTCGTTTGTGCATTTTTTGTGGCAAAGGTATTAGGGTCTTTGTCACAGCGACAAGGGAATTTCAAAAAACAACAATTAACTTTACGGGCTAGAGCAGCATTGACAGCTATTATATACAAGAAGGGCTTGTTGCTTTCTAGTCAGTCAAGACAGAAGCATACAAGCGGAGAGATTATCAACTATATGAGTGTAGATGTTATGAATGTTTCATCTTTATGTCTCTATATTCATCAGATTTGGATTGTGCCTCTTGAAGTTGTTCTGGCCTTTATTATTCTCTATCAATGTTTGGGCTTGGCAGTATTTTCGGCGTTGGCAGCCTCATTGGCGGTTATGTTGCCAAATTTCCCAGTTGCAAAATTGCAAAAGAAATTTCAGAAGAGAATCATGGAAGAAAAAGACAAAAGGATGAAGGCCACATCGGAGACATTAAAAATTATGAGGATCTTAAAATTGCAGGCTTGGGAGACAAGATTTCTTCGCAAACTAGAAATTTTGAGGCAGGCAGAATATAGTTGGCTACAAAAATATGTTTACGCATCAACTATCACACCATTTGTTTTGTCTGTAGGAACAACATTTGTCTCTGTTGCAACTTTTGGTACATGTATGCTTATAGGAGTGCCTTTGACAGCAGCAAATATTTTGTCTGCACTTGCAACCTTTGGGTCACTTCAGGGAGCTATAAGCTTTCTTCCCTTCTTAATCTCCCTGTTTACTCAAGCTAAAGTGTCAATAGATCGCATTGTTGCCTTTCTGCGGGAGGAAGAGCTGCAACACGATGGGGTAGAAAAGGTATCAAAGGAGTCAACAAACTTCGCGATTCAAATCCAAGGAGGGATATTTTCTTGGAATCCCGATTCCTCTAGTCCAACTATAAGAGATTTAGATGTCCAAATAGAGAGAGGCATGAGGGTTGCAGTATGTGGAACTGTTGGTTCAGGAAAATCGAGCCTTTTATCCTGCATATTAGGTGAAATACCAAAAATATCAGGCTCTGTTAGCTTAAGTGGTACGAAAGCTTATGTTCCTCAGTCTCCTTGGATACAAAGTGGGAAAATTAAAGACGCTATTCTCTTTGGGAAGCAGATGGATAATATTAGATACAATAGTGTACTTGAGGCTTGTGCATTGAAGAAAGATCTTGAACTTTTTCCCTACGGGGACGAGACAGACATTGGAGAAAGAGGAATAAATTTGAGTGGTGGACAAAAACAGAGAATACAGATTGCCCGTGCTTTATATGAAGATGTTGACATTTATATTTTTGATGACCCTTTTAGTGCTGTGGATGCACATACTGGAAAACATATTTTCCAAGTACGTTTCTCTTATCCTTTACATACTGTAGGTTTCCTGAATTAAGTAGTTTTAATGTTTTGATGAAATGATGAAGCTCTACAGTAGCACTCTGCAATTCACTGTTCAGTCTGAATAATATACATTGCTGGTTGTGCTGCTGCAACTTCATGTCCATAAACATGTAAGAAATTGGACTTGCTTGTTATAGGAATGCATACTTGGTATTCTGGCTTCAAAGACTGTAGTCTATGTAACTCATCAGGTCGAGTTTTTACCCTCAGCTGACATCATTCTGGTAGGTTTGAATTTCTTTCATCCTGTGCTATTGGTATTAAACTTTTCAACATAATTGGTATAGAGACAACGGGTTTACTGATCATTTATTGAGAGGAGGAGAAAAGGGATCCATATTTTGTTGATGTAAATGATATTCTTCACAGGTAATGCGAGATGGGGAAATTACTCAGGTCGGTAGATATGATGACATCTTGCAATCAGGCACAGATTTTGTTGAATTGGTTGGTGCACATCAGAAAGCTTTGAAAGCTATTTCTGCTATGGAGAAATCTGAAGTGTACACATCAGAGAGATTTGTTGAAAGCTCATGTCCTGGCAATACAGCTGCAGTGAAAAATGTCACTGCCAGTGAGACACAGAAGCAGTGTGGTGTTCAGAACTCAATAGATGTAGAGGAAAAGATTGAACCAGAAAACCACAAAGAAAGATTGGATAAAGAGAATAAAAATTCACAGCTTGTACAAGAAGAAGAAAGAGAGAGAGGCAGGGTAAACATGTCGGTATACTGGTCTTACATTACTGCTGCATACAATGGTACTTTGATACCTATAATATTACTGGCCGAAATAATAAGTCAGCTACTTGAAATATGTAGCATTAAGTGGTTGGCATCGGAAGATCCTACAAAAGAAAATGAGAGTTCCTCTGTGAGAAAGTCCCTTATTCTGGTTTATGCTGCTTTGAAATTAAGCAGCTCCCTGTGCAGTGTTGTGAGGTGTATGATTCTTTCATTGGTTGGACTTAAAACTGCCAATCAGCTTTTCAGCAATCTGCACAGGTGTATATTTCGTGCACCAATGTCCTTCTTTGATGCAACTCCATCTGGGCGAATACTCAATCGGGTCAGTTGACATTTATTGTTTTAATAGGCTAATACCTTCCCTGGGAGAAAAAGAAATCATCTGATTCTAGTGGGTCAATAACAAACTCTCTGTTTCTTGGCAGGCATCATCTGATCAGAGTGCAGTGGACAGAACGATTCCTACTGTACTAGGATATTTGGTTGTTACATTGATACAACTTCTGGGGATCATTGCAGTGATGTCTTTCAGTGTTTGGCAGGTCTTCATTATGTTTATACCACTGGGTGCGATTTGTATAGGGTATCAGGTATTCTCTGTACTTCTCAATAATAATAAATACAAACTTCGCAAATTTTAGTTTTTTCAGAGGAACATAAATTGGAGATAAGAGAGTTTGATCACTACTTCAAGGTTTGGTGTAGGTAGAGCCCATAATCTGATTGAAAAGGATGTTATCAAATAGATAGAGTTGCATCAAGATTCTATAATGGCAACTTTTTATCTGTATTTCTGTGTTTCCATGCTTTTGGGTTTTTAGGTAACGAGTAAAAGAATTCTTGTAACTCCTCTGACCTTCCTTGCATGCAGAAATATTACATACCATCAGCTAGGGAACTGGGTCGGTTGGCATCAGTTTGTAGAGCTCCAATCGTACAGCATTTTGGAGAATCAATCTCTGGAGCAGCCACCATTAGAAGTTTTGACCAGGAGTCTCGATTCATGGAAAGAAATCTCGAGTTGACTGATATATATACTAGACCTAGTCTCCACAATGCTGTAGCCACTGAGTGGCTTGGTATTCGGATAGATTTTCTATCAAATCTTCTGTTTGCATTCCTTTTGGTGTTCCTCATTCTCTTTCCTGAAGGTGTAATTAAACCAAGTAGGTATAGAAGGACTATCTTGGCATGCCATTCTTTTTCCTAAACTGATCTCAGCAGACTAGACATATTCTTTATAATAAAATATGAAAGTAAATCAAATGGCACCTTAACAGGCATTGCAGGGTTGGCAGTAACATATGGTCTACAACTGAGCACGGCACAATCCTACGTAATAATGTTCCTTTGTTCCGTGGAGACCAATATGATCTCAGTGGAGAGAATAATGCAGTATTCACGTATTGCCAGTGAGTCAACAGTGATCATAGAGAATTGTAGGCCAAACTCCAACTGGCCTTCTAGGGGAACAATAGATCTAACTGATTTGCAGGTCAGAACTTAGTACAAATAGACTATTTTTTTCACGCATTTACAGCTCATAATTTGCATGTCAGTTCATCTATATAATCGATCCATACAATCAGGTGCGTTATGGACCACATCTTCCGCTTGTCTTGAAAGGCCTTACATGCACTTTCCCTGGAGGTACGAAGGTGGGAGTTGTGGGGCGAACAGGAAGTGGCAAATCTACTCTTATTCAATCCATTTTTCGCGTTGTGGAACCAACGAAGGGCAGAATTGTCATTGACGGAGTCGACATCTCATCCATAGGCCTCCATGACCTAAGATCCAAATTAAGCATTATTCCGCAAGAACCAACAATGTTTGAAGGCACTATAAGAAATAATTTGGATCCTCTCGAAGATTACTCGGATGATGAGATTTGGGAGGTTAGTTCTGCTTCATATTCTATAAGCATTTGTATCAATTTTAGCGCCAATTATTCTTGCCTTGAAGAATATAAATATTTCCCCTGAGGATCTTGCTGTAAGTTTATTGTTTATGAATCTACTTCGATTTTGCTTGTGCTTTCAGGCTTTGGACAAGTGCCAACTTGGTGAGACTGTACGAGCAAAAGAAAAGAAACTCGATTCCTCAGGTCTGTGTGTCTTTATCACATTCAATGGAAGTCCTGAAGGAGAAGAGGAAAAGCTTTTACAGTGGCTAAATCTGCCATTTACTTTCCATCTTAGTGTTGAGGTTTATGTTATCTTTTAAGGTCCTTTGATTCCCACCTGTTCTCTCCGGCGCTTTTCTTGGAATGAAAATCGAGAATCTAAAGACTCTGATTTCACAGTGTCTAATTTGTTATTTGTTTTCCATCCTAGTGCCGATGTTTAAGTTTACCTTTTTGTGTCCTTGAGACCTACCTGGTCTCTAGGAACCCCTTATTTTAGAATCAAAATTGAGAAACGAATCTAATGGAATGTTCTCTTGTACAGTTGCCGAGAATGGAGGAAACTGGAGTGTGGGTCAATGCCAGCTTGTCTGTTTGGGACGGGCACTACTAAAACAGAGTCGGATACTGGTCCTTGACGAGGCAACTGCTTCAGTTGACAGTGCGACTGATGGATTTATTCAGCAAATCATTAGCCACCAATTTTCTACATGCACAGTCATTACTATAGCACATCGGATTCCATCTGTTATTGATAGTGATATGGTTCTCCTATTAAAGGATGGTATACCATTTATAAGCTGTTTATTTCCAATTGTTTTGTTACAGTTACTATTTTTTTTGGGACACATTTCATTTTTACTTATACTATGTATTGTTTTGAATCAGGACAAATTGCTGAGTATGACACTCCATCTAAACTACTCAGCAACAAATCTTCTGCATTTGCAAAACTTGTTTCAGAGTATTCCATCCAATAGATATAAGTAGAGGTTTGGACATTGGTCATATTGGGTTAACAATAGAATGGGGAAAAACCTTCATTTCCCTGAAACTCAAAGCAGAATAAATTCAATTATTCAGCCTCTATAACATCGCTATGAGTATCATGTAATCTCATTATTTTCTGATAATATTCTATATTTAGGTTGTTCAGAAGAGTTCAATTAGTTTTATCAGTGACTTTGACTTAGACTTAAGTTATGATTTTTCACTTGTTATATACCATGGGAAATGGAGTTTAGCCTTTTTCCAAGGTAACTTTCTCACTTTAACAAGGTAATCAGGACTCCAGACAACTTGGATTTGTAAGTGCAGTGCAGTTTGCTATAAGGTGTCTCTAACTATTTGTATCTTTTAGCTCTAATTTTGTATCTTTTAGCTCTAATTTTGTTATTTTCTGTTTCAGTTTGGCATTTTTTTTGTTTTATTTTAATTCTGACTAGTATATGTAATAATACTGTGCCAATTCTAATAAACATATTATTTTCATTTCTGCAAGACAAGCTATGTTATACTAGTCAAGATTTATAGGTCTTGTTAATAATAAGTGATGGCTTGTGTTTTTTTCCTTAATCCAGGAGCCAACTTAATTTTATTCATAATATTTTGTAATTATAAACTTTTTATCTAATATTTCAATAAATAAGAATTTGAGAATTCTACCATCTAATTACTAAATATGGCCCAAAAAGGGAAAAATGGGAGATGTACAAAATAGACATAGGCTATTTGAGTTTAAAAAGTACTTGATTTTTTAAAATTTATTTTTGTCAATTTCTTCTATAAAAAAAATCTTTTCTTTTGAATATGGATGAAAATCTTGCTTTGAGCAATTGTTTTAATTAGTTTTCAGTTTAACAAGTTTAGTTTAGTTTGGTTGTTTTTTATTTCAACTTTAAAAAAGATATTCTACACCAACTTCAAAAAATCTTCGAATTCACCTAGTGGAAGTAACTTTTCACTTTCATGAGAGTTAAAACTTCACTTTAGCCATAGGAGGAGCTATGATAGAAGTTCAAAAATGTAAAGAGTTAAAACTTCAGTTTAGCCACTGGAGGAGCTAGATAGAAGTTCAAAAATATGAAGTATCTTGCTGAAATGAAAAGTTTAGAATGCACAAAGAGTTAAAATTGAAAGTTTGAAAACAATTCCATGAAAGTGTAGGGAGTTATCTTCTTAGTTTAATGTTCTTTCCATGCCAATTGAGATGTAATAAGATCATTCCAAAGTTTCCATGGAGTTCATACCTTACTTTCTCCTTTGTTTAAAATTTTTTGTCAAGGGTTTGTTCTTTCCATGCCAATTGAAATGTAATGGGATCATTCCAAACTTTCCATGGAGTTCATGCCATACTTTCTCCTTCATTTAAATTTTATCATCATTGCCAAGGGTTTCCTTTATTTTTAGGTTTTATTGGAGTGAAATTTTGGAACTTAGGACTATTGAAGTTCAAAAGTCACTTCCTTAATATTGCTAAGTTATTTAATGGTGTTCCTTCACTCCCTTATTATTGCTAACTTATGTAATGGTACTCCTTCATTATAATTGTTTTTTCCCATTAACAACTTGATGGTTTTGTCTAAAACAAATGCCTTTCCATAGCTTCACATTTTTCTCCATCTATTGATTACATAATTCATCATTACTATCATTTGAAACAAAGTTTATTTAAATATCAAATACACATATTTGTCTTCAAAGGAAAGCTATTTAGTAAAGTGTCGTATCAATGGAGTGACTCAGTGTTTGGTGTTCTAAGTGCTTTCACATTGGAGTAAGATGAACTCTTGTATTTCCTTGTAATTGTCCATCAATAGAAGTAAGTATCACTACATCACATCTTTCTTATTTTCATTACTAGATCTTACTGTTGATGGTTGTATCTAACATGAATTTTGTTGAAATCCTTGCTATGAAGGTTATTTTCTATTAGGAATGCACAACTAGATGTAGTAGGTTTTGGTTAGAACAAAATTTTGTGTAGATAATAATTTTAGGATTAATTTTCATCATAAATAGTATGTCTCTATTAGGTCCCAATACAATCAGAGCCTACATAACAATAATATTGTAGGGGCACAACAAAGTGGGCTTCTATGGGGCATAATAATAACAATATGGGGACTATATGGGCACAATAATTGGGGCCTAACAATCTCCTATAAGATCCACTTTTAAAACTCCAAAGCAATATGCCAAAGAGAAAAATTGATCCATATTGGATAATTATATTGTTTGTCATCTATCTCAATGCTTTTAGAGTGGAAAAAGTGGAGGAAATCATTTCTCAGGACCATTTTTACCAATGGGACCTAGTTTGGAAAATATGGATTTGAAACCTTCCAGGAATGTTTTGAGGCATCAAACGAAGTTTTTTGGGGGTAATTGGTACCATGGCATACAAATTGGAGTTGCCTTCATCTTCCCGAGTACAACTAGTTTTCCATGTTTCATTCTTAAAGAAGGTTATTAGTGACAAGCTCCCAATTCAAACAGTGTCTCCAAAACTTGATGAAGAAGGAAAAATCATATTGGATCCTGAAGAATTCATGGAAACGAGAACCCGACAACTATGGAATCGAACAATTTCAGAGTATCTCATTAAGTGGAAAATTAACCCGTTGAAGATTCCACATGGCAGGATGAAAATTTTCTACAGAAACATCTAAAACTACTCAAGCATTGAGGAAAACAATTTTTTGAAGGAGAGGGGCATGTTAGGTCCCTATAATACTGGTGTAGCTCCCTTATTGTTATTGTTAGTCTAGCCCCCTATTGTTATTGTTGTGCCCATTTAGTCCTCATATTGTTATTGTTGTGCCCCATATAAACACATTATTGTTATTGTTGTGACCTTACATAATTATTGTTATGTAGGCTATGATTATATTCTGACCCCTTAGACTCCTATATATACCAAGGAGGTCTTGTCGTTAGTATCATCCAAGAATTTTTCATTTATGTAATGTAAAGGAAGTTTCCCCCTCAAAGAAGATAATTTTTAAGTCATTGATCCATGTTTTCTTTTGTTTTGAGATGAGAGCTAGTTGCATAACACTTTGAAACCCTCATTAAGTCATAGTTTAACCCTATTGGGTATGTATAGGACTAGCAGATCCGGTGGTACTACTTTAGGATAAAGTGGAGGAAAAACGTGCAGGAGTACACTATAGAGTTCTGAAAGATTAGCATAATGTTGGGTACCTCCCACAAAAACCCAAATGTACTCCTCAAGTATTTGGGAGTCTACACCATCATATGTGAGAGAAAGTGATGTTGTTTAAGCCCAAAACATTAGATGAGGCTTATGTACAAGCAAAATACCTGGAGAACATAGGTCTGAAGAATGTGCAATGAAGTGGATCGAAGCAGAAGGAGCAATATGACGCTTCTAAGGAGGGGAAGAAGAAGAAGAAAGGGGAAAATATAAAAAGACAATAACCATATGACATGAATGTAAATATGTTAAAAACCACTAAAACATTGATAGCCATATAAAGAAGTGATGGAATTTACATCCAGAGATTAACTCAAATAAAAAAAAGGACAATAAGAAGAAGAATCTCATGGCCACTGATTTGAGTAACCAAGTTGAAAGTAGCTTGAATGTGGATGAGAATATCATTCACATATCACTGCAGAAGGAGGTGAATCTGAGTAGCCTTCAACAACAAGAAGAGAAATAAATGACAAAACTCTTCCATATAAAGGTATAGGTCAATAAGACAAAAAATGATGCTTTGATTGACTCAGGATTGTAGGCGAATCACATTGTAGAAGATCTAGTAGAGAAGTTAGATTTGGAATTTCATGATCATTCAAACCCATATCCATTGGGATGGGTAAATAAATATGTTGAGCTGAAGGTAATAAAATAGTGCAAAATTATATTTCTCATCAGTATTGATTTTATTGATGAAGTAGAAATAGATGTGGTTTTCCTTGATATATGTGGAGTCATGTTTAGGAGTCCCTATATTCATGCATAGAGCCAACCAGTATAGACTCATCAAGGATGGAAAGTTT
>APFE030837434.1:0-122582 GCA_000404065.3 Pinus taeda | reverse complement strand
GTATTGTATTGTATCTTATTACAGGTCACCTCCCAGCTCGGAAAAACTTCAGATCCTCATAGTAAAGCATTTCACCCGACATCAGAAAGATTAATAACCTCATGCTCTAGGGGGAAACTGTTATAGACATTTTTGGGAACTTCAACCCCAATCATAAATTTCCATAAACTGAGGGCTCCTAAGTCCCTAAAAGTGTTTCTTCATTGCCTAAAGGAACAAGGTCAACTGATTACATCATCTCCCAGAATTTATCCATTGAAAACTGCTCATAAATGGTCAAAACTGGACCATACTGAAAGCTCAATGCAGAGGGTGCGATGCATATCACCCTCCCAATGTACAAGGTGCGATGCATACTGATTTTCTCCTTTGTACGGTGTGATGGTCGGGAATGGACAAATGGTAGGGACAAAAATGCAAGGTGGAAGATCATGGAATCTTCGAGAAGCTTCCCCTATGACACTTTCCTCTCCATTTTCGACCAGGGATGAGTAAGAGATCATCATTCTCCAAGTGGAAGCAGGAAATATCAGAGAGAAGACACTAATCAAGATCCCAGAAGATGACCCACCTCTCTGTAATCATCTATATATGGATCCCTCATCACAGAGATCCAGAGGCTGGAATTTTGTATCTTATAGAGAAGTGTTGTTGGTTTTCTGGTGTACATTCATAGTGTTGGGTGATCTAAGATTTTCTTGAGGTGAAGAAGGGCTTCCTAGCTGGAGGATGATGCTGGGTCAGAGCATATGGTTGTAATCCTCTTGCTACTTTTCATCTTAATAAAGCTATTCTTGTTTTCTTCCATATTCTTGTGTACTTGTTTATATATGCATTTATATGGTTAACATACATATGATCCTGTGTTATTTATAGATATAGATCCTTGTTTCTTCGATAGTAGTATGTTGCTGTGATTCCACAGGTTCTCTTTGAAGCTGGGCAAATGAAGAAGAAGAAGTGAAGCTCTATCAAGAAGGAGAGGAAATCAAGCGCAAGACTCAGGTTGGTCTTCTTGGTTCTCCTCTTTTCTATTTCCATAAAAGAAAACAACAGTAGAATTTACTTGTTTGTTTCTAAGATAGTCACCCATCTTAGTGGGAATAGCAGCATCCGAATGGACACTATTCCCGGTAACAAATAGGCACCCTTTACCAAGGATTGATGACTTGTTCGATCAACTCAAGGGAGAAACCGTGTTCTCAAAGATTGATCTGAGGTCCAGATACCATCAGGTATGCATCAAAGAGGAGGGCATTTACAAGACAAAATTCCAGACCAGGTATGGACATTATGTTTTTGTTATATTTCCATTTGGCTTAACCAATGTTCGAGCTACGTTTATGTGCTTGATGAATAGTGTGTTTGTGATTGTGTTCATTGATGATATATTGGTATATTCTAAAAATGAGGAAGAGCATGTCAAGCATTTAGTAGCAGTGTTGAGGTTGTTGAGAGAGCATCAATTTTATGCTAAGCTCAGCAAGTGTAGTTTCTTTTAGACTGAGGTACATTAGCTGGTGCAATTGGTTTCCAAGATAAGAGCCATCATGGAGTGGGTAGCTCCTAAGAATGTGGATGAGGTGAGATTTTTCATGGGTTTGGGAGGCTATTACAGGAGGTTCATCAGGAACGTCTCACAAATCACTTATCCTATCACATCATTGCATAGGAAAGGTAAGAAGTTAGAATGGACAAAGGAGTGTAAGGTTAGTTTTGAGTAGCTCAAAAAGTTGTTGACACATGAACTAATGCTAAAGATTGTAGATCCAAACAAAGAGTTTGTAGTATGCACAGACGCTTGCAAGAAAGGACTTGGTGGAGTCCTTATGTACTATGGATATTTGGTATGCTATGAGTCGTGGAAACTAAATGAGCATGATCAGAACTATCTTGCACATGTTCTTGAGTTAGTAGCAATTATAGATGCATTGAAGATGTGGAGACACTATATTCTAGGAAAGAGGTTCACATTGATGAGTGATCACAGTGGTTTGTGATATCTATTTGATCAACTGAATCCGAATGGTAGGCATGCTCGGTGGTTGGCTACGATAAGTGAGATTTATTTCGAGATCTGATATATTAATGGTAAAGAGAACATAGTGGAAGATTCTCTTAGCAAGTGGGTATAGGTAAATCACTTAGCATCTATGGGTTCCTATGGGACAAATCTATAGGAAAAGATCTTGCATGCAGGTCAGAAGGATGTTAGATATATGGATATTGTGCACATGTTGTAGAAGAGAAAAGGTACAGGTACCGGTACATGTGATATTACAGGTACAAGTACAGGTACAGGTGTAGGTGCAGGTGCACAGGATATGGATTATTGTCATATGGTAGATGGATTGGTATGATTCAGAGATAGGATAAATGTGCTCGATAGAAATGAGCTCAAGAAGATGGTCCTGAGAGAGTTTCGTGTAAAACCTTATTCAAATCACCCAGGCTACCAGAAGACATTGACAATAGTGAAGATATTTTACTATTGGTCGAATTTGAAGAGGGATGTAACAGAGTTCGTGGCTAGATGTTTTTATTTTCAATGAGTGAAAGAAAAATGTAAACATCGAGGTGGACTGCTACAGCTGATCGTGATTCCATAGTGGAAATGGGAAGTCATTTCCATGGAATTCATCACAGGGTTTTCGAGGACAGTGAGACAACATGATTCCATCATGGTCGTTATGGATAGGTTGACAAAGGTTGCACATTTCATCTCGGTAAAGCCTATATTTTTAGATAGTGATGTAACACATGTATTCATCTGAGATGTGGTCAGATTACATGGTATTCCAAAGAAGATTGTGTCAAAAAAGAATGCAAAGTTCACTTCCAAGTTTTGGAAGGAATTATTTTCAAGTTTGGACACAAAGTTGGCCTTCAGTACAACTTATCATCCGCAAAAATATGGACAGACAGAGAGGCTCAATAGGATATTGAAGGACATATTGAGGATGAATGTGATGCATCACCAACGAAAGTGTGAAGAGTATCTTCCACTGATAGAGTTCGCGTACAATAATGGGTATAAGAAATATTTGAGGATGAGTTCGTTTGAGGCATTGTATGGGTGGAGTTGCAATACTCCTATTAGTTGAAGTGATATGGTTAATAGGGTATTTATTGGACCAAATATGTCGACAAACATGGAATAGGAAATGCAAGTGATCAAGAAAAATCTAAAGGCGACATAGGATAGCTATAAGAGCTATGCAAATCAGATTAGGCTATTCAAGGAGTTCCAGGTTGGGGAATAGGTGTACTTGCGCATCAAACCGAAGAAAAGCTCCATGTGGATTGGACCATGTGCCAAGTTAGCACCGCAATTTTGTGGACCCTTTAGTATAATTGAGAGGATCGGGCTAGTAGCCTATCAACTTGCACTACCTCTGACAGTGTGTTGTAACATACTTGGTTTTGATAATTTAGTTTTTTTACAAAAAGAGGGTAAAAAAAATAGAATAAAAGAAAGAAAATTTAATAAAAAGTAATGAAAAGAAACCCCATGAAAAGAAAAAAACAATTGTATAAGTGAGCAAATTTAAATGCCACTAGAAAAGGATTATATTTTCATTAGAAATAAATTTGGGTTTTTGTGTGCAGCTTGTTTAGATGCAACAACCTAATATTCTGTTTTGAATCATATAGTTTGACCATGATCAAATCATTTAAATTTTTGTCTCTAGATTAAAGGATAAGTTCACCAAATTGTTTAATATTGGTTAAACATGAATTAGATAGGATAGAATAGAAAGAAAAAATTGACCAAATATACTCAAACCTTGGCCAAATGCAAAATATATAATAGAGTAGGGTTAGGATAGAATTGGGAAAAATAAAATGACCGCTAGATCAAATGCGCATATTCAATAAATTAATTTTGCTTTAATTAGAAGTTAATCGTGTTTTGAAGGGTGATTAATTATATGTAATAAAGTTATGAAATGATTTCATTCCAAATTCACAAAACAACAAAATTTCATTGTCGCCAAGCGCTATTGAGCGACTCATTTTCAACGGTGATCCTTTTCCCTGCCCAGATCAACAGTGGGGAAGTCATTTCACACCCCCATCCCTCTTTTCGTGTTAATGGCAAGGAGAGCGGGGGTTCAAAAAGTGGTAGCCTTTCGGCAGGCCCGTTTTAATGTGTCATCCCCTCGTAGCTTCACACCCCCCCGGCGAAATCGCTCATCTTGTTCACGTCATTCTGCCAAATGTTATCACATCACTTCCTACACATTCCCTCCACTAGTCATATTCTTCCACTTGTCCATACCCGTTGCTACATTCCCATTGTCATTTTCTCGTTACACTCATGTCTGTTAGCAGGGTCCCGTTGTCCATTAATGCTCCTAAATCCCATTTGGTAACAGTTTAATCCTAACATTAATTCATTTTCAGTTATAAATTAACCCTCCATTTCTTTCGCATGATTCCCCTGACTTCATCGCCACTGTTTGAAATTACAAGTTTTAAAGCTCGGCTGTGGTAAAACATTGTTACTGATTGCGCTTACTTTTTCAAGCAGCTACTAGGATCACCAATGTCTAATGATATTGTGCTTTGTTACGGTCTCTATCCTATCAACATCCTGTTACTCTTCCTCTTTGTTTTATCATAATATGGCACCAAAGGGAAATGACCAGTCCTCTAGCAACAAAACCCTGACTCAAGAAAATCCTAAAACTTCTGCTACCCTAGACCTTGACCATATCCCCTTAGCAAACCAGTTCTTCAAAATAACAGATATAGAGTGTAATTCGACTTGTTCGAATTACATGACTGGCTAAAACAAACTTACTAAGATTCAGAGGATGAGATTAATCTGTGGGAATCACTGTTTCCTGTGTTTATGTTCCCTCAAACCCATTCATTCCTTGATTTGGTCATGTGGTGTCAGTCTAGGTATAATCCCCTTCAAAGAATCGTTGTGGCCCAGAATGGAGACATTCCGATCTCTATTACACCTGAAACCATAAACAAAATGTCGTTAATTCCCGAGAATGACTCCCTTAGCCATTTTTCTGCTACTCTCCTCATGGATTTATATCATAAACTCACTTTCCCCCAAAGAGCTCAAATTTTCAAAATATTTCTTCCAGAAGATGCTGAGCTTCCCAAAAATAATCCTCCATATCCAGCCTCTATGTTCCTAGAGAGAACCAAACAAATAATCTCCCTCATTTCTTGCATGTTAGGTTACTAGACAGACCAATGGGTAGATGAACCTACTCTAGGTTATCTATCCATCTTCTCCGAAGAGCACAAGTCAACATTAATGTATAATTACAATCAATTTATGGATGATAATATGCATGAAAAAATGATGAAGATGAATATAGAGGGTATCTTCAAATACTCTTTTGTACTAGTTCATATGTTCCTTTTTCAACAAGGAGACATGCTACCAATAAATTTGCATAAGCAGGATGATCAACAAATCAATCAATCAGCTATATAGTGCACCACATTGGTCAGAATAAACTCAGCTAAGTTTAAATTTAAAGATTTTATTGACTTTTTCATTCATCTAGTTGCACAACTTCTTAATATCCATAATGAACCTAGAATCAGTTCAAGGATAAAAAGGGTCTCGCACCTGAGTGACCAAGCCAAACCTGAAGACTGGTATATTTACCAAGATTATACAGAGATAAGGGTATATGGTTGTGAGCTAGCTCCTTATAAGCTGCCTAAATATGTTGCAATGAGAATTTTCTCTCTGTAATATATAAGGCAAATGACTAACATGGATGAAATTCATTTTGTTTCAGGCAAGAGGAAGTCTTAGTTTAAGATAAAGTCCCAAGTGGGAACTTTTATATGTAATATAAGAGCAGCATGAATTGAAGCAGATTCAATTCTCAAACAAATGTGATTCCAACCAAGCTTTACCTGGTCATATGATCCATTCAAAATAATCTCTAATTTAAGGGCGGAACTCAAAACCACTCATTATAATCACACTCCAAGACCAGAGATTGATAAATACATGAATCAAGAATAATGGGAGGAGAACACACTCCACGAAGCATAAGAGAAAAATCTACCTGCTTCTACCCTCCAGACTCCCATTTCTCAAACCAAATAGGAAAAGAGGCCGAGAGAAGAATCATAATCTTCAACAAAGAGTGAAAAAGAGTTTATCATCAATCAGAAGAAATAAAAGATAAATCCTAAAGTTACCACTGTTCAGGGATAGGAACAACCAATAATTATTAATTTGGATGATTCACAGATTTCTACATGATCAAAGGAAAATGTCCTTAATACTCCATCCTCCTCTTCAGCTTCAAAGAATCTATTGGATATTACACAATCAACAGGGCTGAGTGAACAAGATGAACCCAATATTTTCACTATTTTTTTGGAAATTAAGAAAAAGAATGAAACTCTTAAGGACAAAGTCTATGCTCAATTCTAGAAGCAAACATCTACTTCGCATCATAGATTGTTGACAACATTTGACAGTGAAAAGGGAAGTATAAAAATGACATTATTACAAGCCCAAGTGCCTTTTCCAAAGACTTCTTCAGATTATAAGAAAACCATATTTTATTTTGATGCAAAACAAATACATCCTATCGACCAAATGGACATGCATGGACAGCCTGGAGAGATGATTTTCTCCACCATGACTAACACTACCATGGAACTGTCAAAGTTAAGAACAACTCTTTCAAATGTGCAATCACATTTGAAAATAGAGAAGATATCTTCCTTGGCAAAGGATAATACAGTCAAATAATTAGAATATTTAGTGATCAAGATGGGGTATGATCCCACTAATGTTAAATCTATAGAGGACTTCATCAAGAAAAATAATGTAGACATTCCAACACTTAGAAGATTCTCAAGTTACCTTCTACAAAGGATCCTCAAACCAAGGAGATAGAAGAAAGCAAGCAAGAGAAAGAATAAATGTTCAAACTAATCATTGAGCAGTATATACAAATAAAGAAGATGGAGGAATAGATAGAAAGCTTGCTCAAGGAAAAGGAGGTGTCTACACAAGTGGCCATAGCTCCAATCACATCTATACCCATCACAACTGCAGGGACAACAGGAGAATAAACATCAGCAACAATAGAGTCTACATCAACAACAGGTGATCTAAGTAAAGTCATACATGAATTGTCTCTCCAGAGACAGGAAAATGAAAAACTTTAGCAGAAATTCAAAAAAACTGGAGGCACAAAAATTAAAAAATGATACTCTTTATGTAGAAGAGATGTAGAAGACCCATAGACTGACCAAGAAGATTGAAGAGTTGGAAAATGAGTCATTGATGGCTCAGACTTGGCCTAAGCCAAGGAAAACATTTGGGCATATATAAGTCAAGCTATAACTGAAGTTTGATCCTCCATAAAAAAAAAAAAAAAAAAATTAACATGAAGAGCTTATTACTAAACGCTAGATAGCTATTGAAGAATTAAGATCACCACTTAAACAAAAATGAGACGAAGTCACAGATATTATTAAGGTGATGAATTCAAAAACCAGAGCTGAATTAGAAGAGATTCAGATTGCAGATAGAATAGAAACCATTTTAGAGATTAAGAAAAATTTGCAGAAGAGGAGTCTTATGACTCAGTTGGAGACAAAATTCCAGACTTTAAGAACTGCTATCCAGAGATTTCATTTTAAGTTCAACTTCCTTAATCAAAGATGAATGCCAGGACTAGCAGCCCCAAATGACAGATTGATCAATTTGAAGGAATATTGCAAAAAGCTTTATAAAATTGCAGCTGACAAAGCCAAATTTGCAGGTATCAAAGGTCATCTTACATCGAAGGATTTCTTAGAGGCTTTAAACTTTGATTTAATGATCAAGCATGAAATTAAACATATATTTGCTAATAAGCCTACTTTTGAAAAGTATACCGAGGTGGATGAAGTTCATAGAAAATTAATTAATATTTTTATACCAAGTGAAGAAAGGTGTGATCACTTATGTGAAATCATTGAGTAACTTTCACCACCAACTGGCAGACGAGGCAACACATTTTGGGGCCAGATCGTCAATAACTTCCTTGAAGATAGTGCCAACAGCTCAACAGTCTTTTTGGATTCCTATTTTTGTACTATTTTTGTAATTTATTAAAGATGTTTCTAGAAAATCAAGTGTTTTTGTATAAATAACTCCTCATTCGAGTTATTAAGGGTTGAACACTTGGATGAGCTTTTAAGAGTAGAATTGTAATCAAACTGGCGATTTGCTTCAAATTAATGAAAGGATTCTTGATTTGCCTCAAATAGTTTGTCTCCTTGTGAGTCTTTCTCATGTTTTCATTTCATTATGGTACTCTTCGTGTATTTAAGTTTTAATGAAGAACTATGGGTAAGATTAAATTGAATATCAGTCTATCTTAAATCCCCTGTAAAGTTATAATCAATATTAGAGATTAGTTTATAAGACTGTCTGTTATTATAAACTCCTCTGCATTTATAAATTGTCACGCCCATCTTTATAGAATTAAATACATTTTGTTTGGGTTGTAAACATTGTTTACTTGCATTTTTTCTTATAATTAGCTAAATACTCAGTTTGAATATTTAGTGAGTTATAACTTTTTCAACTCTACTATTCATGCAATTATAAATCAATTTACTGTTTCGAGACAAAGAATTAGCCCTTTCATTGTATTCAACATTGTTAAGGTTTACACACCTGTCTTTACCTATTCATAACATTGGTCATCCAAAAAACCTTAAAACAACAAAACATTTTAGATGCTCTGACATGATTAATTAACCTATAATTATATCAGAGGACAACATCAGACTGGCATCGTTGCCGGGGAACAAAAATTGAATTATTTTTCCCTGGGACAATGATAAAACTTTTCCTTTAAGGTGAAGAAAGGAATAGTAGGTTAAAATCTTTCACCTCGCGACTTCACAAGCCCAAATTGGCTCCTTCAAGACACACTAGGTCTCATTCTAACTCTAAAATTGTTTGTCCATTATCTAATCTAGAGAGATTGGTAAGAGAAACCTCTTTGAGAATGAGACTTGAGGCTTCTACCTCTTCTTCTATACCTTTACAACCTGAGGATGTTTCAACCTCTGATCCCTTTAGGTCTATACCATCACCATTATATTTGGCTAACTTAACTCCTAAGGTTTTAGAACTACTATCCAATGATCTATAGTCATCTCTTTTAGTCCATTCATTGGAATCATATAAAATTTCTGAAATACTTTTAAATTCACCCAAGTTAGAAGAAGAATTGGATGTAAATTTACCTGAGTTAAAACCTACTGATTTTATATCCCCCACTCATTATACTTTTCCATCTACTTCTGCCAAACCCGAGGAAACTTTTTCTATATATTCACATCCCTTGTTTGAAAACAATGAATAAATTGAAATAAAGGTCTAGAAGTTAGTTATCAAAACACCTTTTAAAACTTTAAGATATCCTCCACCTACTTTTACACCTCCATCTTCACCTACAACTTCATCATCCTCTACTTCATCATCATCTACCACATCTTCTACTGGTTCATCTTCATCTTCAAATATGGCCGCTTTTCGACCTATTACTCCAGATAGGTATGCTACTTTACAACTTCCTAATATACTCAATAATTTTCCTGATGGGTATTTAAAACACCTACAAAGGTTTAATGGAGAAACTGATTTTTCTGTTGAAGATCATTTAGCTGCCTTCTTGGATTTTGTTGATAACATGAACATAGAACATGAAGATGTATATATGAGATTGTTTGTTCAATAAATAGAAGGGAATGTTAGGATTTGGTTTAGACAACTAAGAGTTGATTCTATTCTATCTTGGAATGAATTAACTACCATATTTAAGAATCAGTGGGGGGTTTAAGAAGCATCATGTTTACTTTCTCACAAAATTTTAAGAATTGAAAAGAAAACATGGTGAGCCAGTGGTAGATTTCATAAAAAGATTCAATAAACTTTATCATAAGATGCCACCTGACTGTAAATCACCAGTAGCAGTAACCAAAGTTAGATTTTCTAAAGCATTTGAAGATGATTTTGTAGTTATTCTTAGGGAAAGGACATCTCATACCCTAGAAGACATGCAAGAAAATTCTATAAAATTTGAAGCCAATATGCCAGCATCAACTAAACTTAAAGCTAAGGAAGAAAAAGTTGAGAGGAAAATGAAAGCCAAGGAAGAATGTTCTTCCTCAAAAAATAAAAATGAAGATCAAAAGATAGATGAAATCACTTCATTACTTAGAAACCTTTCAAATACAATTTCAAAAATAGAAACTCATCCTAGAACAATTCAACAAACTGCTACTAGACCTCAAACTCAATTTAGGAGAGCTCCCCAAACCAAAATCTTACAAAGACCAAATATTAATCAACAAATTCAACCTTCATTGATGATTGATGATCAACAACCTGAAGACACTAGCCCTTTGATTACTGAGGATATAAACTATCTTGATCATTCATCTATACAAAATGCTATTGCCTCTGTTCCTTTAAATCGATGTTCTCAACAAGATCAAGAAGTCTCACAAGTTTCGAAGTATCAGGCCTTTTCTGATTTTTTTTATTACAGAACTGAATAGGAGATATGACTTAAGACCTAGGTCAAGGCCCGGTAGACCTCCAAAAAATCCCATTGTAAATGAACCACAAATCAAATCTATTGAATCTCAAACAGAAACAATTCAACCATTGAATCAATCAAATGAAACAACTTCAACTGATAAAACTGTTTTAATCACTTTCATTGTTGAAAAAGAATTAGAAAGAGTCAAAATACACATTCCTTTATCAAAACGTTCAAAGAATTGAGGATAGAAAAATCAAGTTTCTAAATGGTTCCGGTCATCCAGTGTTGATGCTGAAGGAGATGTAATAAGTTTGCAAGATGAAAAACCTTCAGTAGTCTT
This sequence comes from Pinus taeda, assembly GCA_000404065.3. NCBI lineage: Eukaryota > Viridiplantae > Streptophyta > Pinopsida > Pinales > Pinaceae > Pinus > Pinus taeda. The sequence continues at coordinate 111,683 of APFE030837434.1, read as the reverse complement.
TGGTCCCAGCTCAGATATGATTGATGAAAATGTACCACCTTTCTATGTAACTCTAAAAGCTCATGATTTCTTATTATATAACTGCATGTTACATTCTAGGGCCTCCCATAATATGATTGCAAAGTAATCACGGACCAGCTTCAATTAGAGCTACCCAAACTTATCATGATCTATATACTTTTGACTCCAAGAAAGTACCTTGTCTTGGACTTATAAAGGATCTAGTGGTCACTTTAGCTCAAATCCATGTTAAGAGTGTGGTATTAGACATTGTAGTCACTGATATCCCTCCTAAATTTGACATGTTATTATCAAGATCCTGTTGTTCCAAATTAGGAGGGAGTCTTCAAATGGACATGTCCTATGCTACCATTCTTGTATATGGAGGTAAGCATCTCAGATTATATGGAAAAGTAAGTTTCATGAATAATGTTTGCAAATAAGATCAAGCAAGGAACCATCCCATTTATGCAGTAGATCAAGATTTTGGATGTTTTGAATTATCATCAAATATCTTACAAAACACTTAGCTTAGTATTGAAAGCATTGTAGAAAAAACAAAGACCATTAAGACTAATATTTAGAGGTTATATTTTGATGGTTTTTTCTCAAAGGAAGGAGTTGCAGCGAGTATTGTACTAGTTTCTCGAGACAAAGAAAATATAACTCAATCCTATAAGCTTGAATTTGATGTGACAAACAATGTAGCAGAGTATGAAGCCCTCCTTCTAGATTGGAATTAGCCAAAAGCCTTAAAGTGAAAAGTCTAAGTGTATTCAGTGGCTCAGAACTCATTGTCAAACAAGTAAGGAATCTTTGTCAAACCAAGCATCCTAGACTTAGATCTTATAGAAATGAGGTATGGGATTCAGTGGATAATTTCTTTGAGGCATTTAACATCACTGTTATTCCAAGGGATGAAAATATTCATGCAGATTCTTTAGTTGTTCCAACTAGTTCTTTTAAAATTCCTGATCAAATTTTTGTCCAATATCAAATTCAAGTTAAGTATAGGCCATCAATTCCTAAAAATCTTAAACTTTGGAAAATATTTAATGATGATGAGTAGTTGAAATCCCTTTTGCAAGTAATTCATGAATTTCATTAGGGGATTTTTGAGGTCTAAAATGGGCCTCCTAAGAAAAATGTACAAAAAAATTAAAATTTATAACAACCAATATGATTCAAGATGATGATATCAACCATGGGGGATGACTCGCCATTTTTGGAGTAAAAAATTAAAAGATTAAAAAATAATAAAATAATAAAACCACTTTTTCAACTCATATTTTCAACTTATCTCCCTAAGGATTTACTAAAATTTCAAGCAAGAGTACTCATTGGATGAAAAATTTAATTCCTCATCCAAGGAGTACCCATGTTGCATACTTTCGATGGACCCTGCTACAAGAAAAATGAGAAATACATGAAAAAGCATGATTGCAATCACGTTTTTCATGTACTTCTAATTTTCGTGTAGGTAATGTCCATCGAAAGTATACAACATGGGTACTCCTTGGGATGAGGTATCAAATTATGCATCCAATGAGTATTTCCGCTCGAAATTTGAGTAAACCCATAGGGAGATAAGTTGAAAAATACAAAGTTGAATATATATATATATATATATATATATATCTTATTTTTTTTCCCTCTAAACTTTGATGATGTAATCTAATATTATTTTATTATGTTCACTATTATTTTATAATTTCCTCAGGAGGCTCATTTTAGACCTCAAAACTCCCCTAATGTCAACCTTACAAATTTAAGAACAACTAGGTAATAATGAGTTGAATAAGGAAGATCAAACTTCATAATTTGACTCAAGAATTGTTGATCATAGTATTATTCAGTTATCTAACAATTTCATTCCTAAGGGCTTGGTCCCTCTTGAAAAGTCGTTGGACGATAATGATGTTACTAAAAATCCATTATCAAATTCACCTGAAGAAGATATAGAAGAATGTAATATTGGAGCTTCAGAAGAAATCAGAAATATTAAAATCTCTGCATCCTTACCAATGGAAGTGAAAGATAAATATTTAGCTCTCCTTAAAGCTTATAAAGAAGTTTTTTCTTGGTCTTATAGTAATTTGGATACATATGATACAACTCTCATTGAGCATAAAATCCCTTTAAAACTAGAAGCCAAACCTTTTAAGAAAAAGTTAAAGAGAATTAATCTTGTCCTTCTTCCTACCATTGAAAAAAGAACTTAAAAAACTACTTGATGCCAAGATCATAGTTCCATTGAGATATTCTGATTGGGTAGCTAATTTAGTTCCAGTAAGAAAGAAAAATGGTGAAATTAGACCGTGTAGATTTCAGGAACTTGAATAAATCATCTTTGAAAGATAATTATCCATTGCCCAAGATGGGCCAATTGCTTCAAAAAGTTTCATTTGCTAATAAAATTTCTATGTTAGATGGTTTTTTCTGGATACAATCATATCATGATGACCCAAAAGATACAGAAAATACAACATTCAAAACTCCTTGGGGTACATTTATGTATGCAGGGATGCCTTTTTGATTAACCAATGCTGGAGCTACATTTCAAAGAGCTATGCATTTAGCATTTGTGGGTAAGGCAAATAAATTTGTTGTCATTTATCTTGATGATTTGACTATTTTTTCTGATTCTGATAAAAAAACATTTAAAGCACTTGAGGAAAGTTTTTGACAGGTGTAGGAAGTTTGGGATTTCCCTAATCCAAAAAAGTATTTGTTTGCAGTCAAAGAAGGAAAATTGATTGGCCATATTATTTCTAAGTAAGGGGTGTTCATTGATCCTAAAAGAGTTTCATATATCCAAGGACTTTCATTACCAAGGAATAAGAAGGAAAAAATCGATTTTTTAAGAAGATTTATACCTAATTATGTTGAAATAGTTAAGAATATCACTGATATGTTGAGAAAATATCATGAAGTTAAATGGGCAATTCCAGCAAGATATTCTTTTGAACATATTAAAAAATCCATTTCAGAAGCCCCAATACTGGCCAGTCCAAACTATTCTGAACCATTTAGCATATTTTCCTTTGCCTTTGAAACTACCTTAGTTGTTGTTCTTTTGCAAAAGAATGAGGATGGAGATGACCAACCTATTTCCTTTTTCAGTAAAGTTATGAGAGATGTTGAGCTTAAATATGATATTATTTAAAAGCGGACCTATTCCTTAGTTCAAGCACTGAAATCTTTTAGAGTCTATGTCCCTCACTCTTCCATTATTGCCTATGTCCCCAATAGTGTTGTTAAAACTATGTTAACACAGCCTGATATTGATGGAAGAAGAGGAATATGGATTACTAAGATATTGGAATTTGATCTCATCATAAAAACTACAAAGTTAGTAAAGCATCTAGGCTTGGCTAAACTCTTAGCTGAGTAAAATTGTAAAGTCTTGGGAATACATTATGTTTTGGAAATTTCAGCAGAGAAGAATCCATAAGAACCTTCACAAATTTCAGCAGAGAAGAATCCACAATAGCCTTCTCAAATTGCAGGAGAGAAGAATCCACAAGAACCTTCATCTTCAATCCAATCAACTCCTATTCATATTGATGAGAAATTTTTGTTATCTGAATGGTACACTGAGCTTTTGAGATTTTGAGTGTCCTTTTGAATTTACAAAGAATCAATGTAAAAAATTGAATTTGAAAGCCATAAAATATTGTATCATCAATGCAAATCTATATTGGAAGGACCCACTCAACATCCTTTTACTTTTCTTAACAGAAAGTGAGACAGAAGGAATCATTGATTAATTTCATGTAGATATTTTTGGAGGACATTATGCTTGGAGGGCTACAACATATAAGATCTTAAGAGCAGGATTTTATTGGCCCACATTGTTTTCACAAGTAGGAGAAAAGGTTAGAAGCTATACCCAATTCCAAATCTTTGCTAGAAAGTAGATATTAACAATACTTCATCTAGTTCTAGCACTAGTTCAAGAATGTTTGCTACAATGGGGATTGGATTTCATTGGTGAAATTCATCCACCATCAAGTAGCCAGCATAGATGGATATTTACTTCCATAGATTACTGTACCAAATGCGTAGATGCAATTCCAGTTAGAAATGCAATTGACATTGTAGTTATTAAATTTATTGAAGAGAATATAAAAATCTAGGTTTGGATTCCCCCAATAGATAGTTACAGACAATGCAGTAGAATTAAGTAGTGTCAAGATGATTGAATTTTTTCAGAAATACCAAATTTTGTTGCATCATTCTACCCCTTACCATCCACAAGGAAATGGACTGGCAGAGTCCTCAAACAAGAATTTTGGTTAAAGTCATTAAAAACAATGGAGGACCACAAAAGGAGTTGGGACAACCATCTCATATATGTAGTTTGGGAAAATAGAATCTCTCCAAAGAGATCAACAGGTGAAACTCCATTTCAGCTTGTTTATGGTAAGGAAGCCATATTTCCTACACATCTAGCTTTTCCTTTCATGAGGTTTTTACAGGAAGAAAATGAAGAACCTGATGATTTTTCTAGAAGAATCAATCAGATTATAGAACTTAATGAAAATAAAGATGAGGTTCATTACAAGCTTCGAAAATATCAGAACAAAATGAAAAGTATTTTTGATAGAAAGGCTAGAGAAAGGCATTTTAAAGAAGGTGACTTAGTATTAAGATGGGATACAAGAAGGGAAGATAAAGGAAAATGGAAAGTTTGATAATCTCTAGTTTGGACCTTTTAGCATTGCAGAGGTTAAAGGCAACAATACTTTTATCTTGTAGAACTTGGAAGGACACTATTCCTCATTTCCTATCAATGAGAAATATTTGAAGCATTATATCCAATATTGAGATTGCTTCATACATTCATCATTTGTACATCACCGGATTGTTTTATTTTACATGCAATGTGTAATTATTTTCAACAGAGACCCCATTAGCTCGAGGAGAAGGCACATGGATCTGCGAGTTCTCTGCATCCTGCAAAACAAATCAGTCCCCTGTTAGAGCCGATGTTGTAACATATTTGGTTTTGATAAGTTAGGTTTTTTTTTTACAAAAAGAGGGTAAAAAACAAAAAATAGAATAAAACAATGAAAATGCAATAAAAACTGATGAAAAGAAACACCATGAAAAGAAAAAAACAATTGTATAAGTGAGAAAATTTAAATGCCACTAGAAAAGGATTATATTTGCATTAGAAATAAATTAGGGTTTTGTGTGCAACTTGTTTAAATGCCACAACCTAATATTCTGGTTTGAATCATATAGTTTAACCATGATAAAATCATTTAAATTTTTGTCTCTAGATTAAAGAATAAGGTCACCAAATTATTTAATCTTGCTTGAACATTAATTAGATAGGATAAAATAGGAAGAAAAAAATGACCAAATATACTCAAAACTTGGCCAAATGCAAAATATATACTAGAGTAGGTTTAGGATAGAATTAGGAAAAATAAAATGGTTGTTAGATAAAATGTGCCTATTCAATAAATTAATTATGCTTTAATTAGAAGTTAATCATGTTCTGAAGGGTGATTAAGTATATGTAATTAAGTTACGAAATGATTTTATTCCAAAGTTACAAAACAACAAAATTTCATTGTCGCCAAGCACTATTAAGCGGCTTATTTTCAACATGATCCTTTTCCCTGTCCACATTAATAGCAGGGAAGTCATTTCGCACCCCCTTCCCTCGTTTCGCTTTAACACCAAGGGGGTGTCCGAAAAATGGTATCCTTTCAGCGAACCCCTTCCGACATGTCATCCCCTCGTAGCTTCGCACCCCGCCCCCGCTCAATACGACTTACCACTATCCCCCCGTCCAAAACCAATCATCTTGCTCACGTTAACAGGTCATCCCGCCAACGGCTATCACATCACTACCCATGCATTCATTTTTCTAATCATATTCTGCCACTTTTCCATACTCGTTACTACATTCCCGTTGTCGTTTTTTCGTTGCACTCTTGTCCGTTACCGTGCTCCTGTTGTCCATTAATGCTCCTAAATCCTATTTTGTAACAGTTTAATCCTAATGGTAATTCAATTGCAGTTATAAATAAACCCTCCATTACTTTCATGCAATTACCCTGACATCATCATCAATGTTTGAAATTACAGGTTTTAAAGCTTGGCTCCGGTAAAACTATGCTATTGACTGTGCTTACTTTTTGAAGTAGAAACCAGGCTCGCCACATAGACTATTATTTGTTCAAGTATCTATCCTATCAAAATCATGTTACTCTTCCTCTTTATTTCTCAGAATATTTCACCAAAGGGAAATGACCAGCCCTCTGGCAGCAAAACCCCAACTCATGAAAATCCTAAAACTTTTGCTACCCTAGACCTTGCCCATATACCTTTAGCAGATCTGTTCTTCAAAATCATTGATATAGAGTGTGACTTCGACTTGTTTTAATTACACCACTTGCTAAAACAAACTTACCAGGATTCATAGGATGAGATTAATCTGTGGGAATCCATGTTACCCATGTTTATGTTCCCTCAAACCCACTTATTCCCTTATTTGGTCATGTGGTGTCAGGCTAGGTATAATCACCTCCAGAGAACTGTTGTGGCCCAGAATGGAGACATTTTGATCTCTATTACACCTGAAACCATAAACAAAATGCTTTTAATTCTCAATAATGACTCCCTTAGCCATTTTTCTACTGTTGTCCTCATGGATTTATATCATAAAAGCACTTTCCCCCAAAGAGCTCAAATTTTCGCAAATCTTTCTTCTAGAAGATGTTGAGCTTCCCAAAAATAATACTCCATATCTAGCCTCTATGTTCTCAAAAAGAGCCAAACTAATCATCTCCCTAATTTCTTTCTTGTTAGGTTACTAGACAGACCAATGGGTAGATGAATCTATTCTAGGTTATCTATCGATCTTCTCCAAAGAGCACAAGCCAACATTCGTGTACAATTATAGTCAATTTCTGTCTCATAATATGCATGAACAGATGATGAAGATTACTACATGGGGTAGGTTCAAATACTCTTTTGTATTGGTTCATATGTTCCTTTTTTAACAAGGAGACATGCTGCCAATAAATTTACATAAGCAGGATGATCAACAAATCAATCAATCAGTTATAAAGTGGACCTCATTGGTCAGAAGAAATTCAACTGAGTTTATATTTACAAATTTCATTTACTGTTTCATTCATCCAGTTGCATAGCTTCTTAATAGTCAGGATTAACCTAGAATCAGTTTAGAGATAAAAAGGGTCATGCACCTGAGTGACCAAGCCAAAACTGGAGACTGGTATGTTTACCAAAATTATACAGAGATAAGGATATATGATTGTGAGCTAGCTCCTTATAAGCTGCCTCAATATGTTCCAATGATAATTTTCTCTCTGGAATATATATAAGGAAAATGTTAAACAAGGATGAGCTTCATTTTGTTTCAGGCAAGAGGAAGTCTCAGTTTAAGATCAAGTCCCAAGTGGGACCTTTTATATGTAATACTAAAGAAGCAGGAATTGAGGCAGATTAAATTATCAAGCAGATGGGATTCCAACCAAGCTTTACTTGGTCATATGACCCATTCAAAATAATCTCTAATTTAACAGTGGAACTCAAAACCGAGCCTTATAATCACACTCCTAAACCAACGATTGAGAAACACATGAATCAAGAATAGTGGGAGGACAACAAACTCCAGGAAGAAGAAGAGAACATTCTACCTGCTTCTAACATCCAGACTCCCATTTCTCAAAACAAATAGGAAAAGAGGCCGAGAGAAGAATCATCATCTTCAACAAAGAGTGCAAAATAGTTTATCATATATCACAAGAAACATAAGATAGATCGTAAAGTTACCACTGTTCAACATCAAAAAGCAAATAATTATCAATTTGGATGATTCACGACTTTCTATGGGATCAGAGGAAAACATCCTTAATACTCCATCCTCCTCTTCATCTTCGTAGAATCTATTGGAGATTGCACAGTCAACATGATTGAGTGAATGAGATGAACCCAATATTTTCACTAATATTTTGGAAACTAAGCAAAATAATGAAATTCTTAAGGCCAATGTCTATGCTCAATTCTGGAAGTAGACATCCACTTCACAATATAGATTGTTGACAACATTTGGAAGTGAAAAGGGAAGGATGAAAATAACATTCTTACAGGCCCAAGTTTCTTTTCCAAAGACTTTTTCAGATTATAAGAAAACCATATTTTTTGTTGATGCAAAACAAATACATCCTATCGACCAAATGGACATGCATAGACAGTCTGGAGAGATGCTTTTCTCTACCATGACTAACACTACCATGAAACTGTCAAAGTTAAGAACAACCTATCAAATGTGCAGTCACAATTGAAAATATAGAAGATATCTTCCTTGGCAAAGGATAATAGGGCCAAATCATTAGAAGAGTTAATGATCAAGATGGGGTATGATCCCACTAATGTTAAAGTTGTAGAGAACATCATTAATTAAAATAATACAGACATTACAAAACTTAGGAAGCGGCTCAAGTTACCTTCTATAGAGGATCCTCAAACCAAGGAGATAGAAGAAAGCAAGCAACATAAAGAAGAAATGTTCAAGCTAATCATTGAGCAGAATATACAAATAAAGAAGATGGAGGAGCATATAGAAAGATTTCTCAAGGAAAATGAAGAGTCTACAAAAGTGGCCATAGCTCCAATCAGAGTTATACCCATCATAGTTGCAGGGACGACATGAGAATCAACATTAGCAACAGTAGAGTCTGCATCAACAATAGGTGATCTAAATAAAGTCATACAGGAATTGTCTCTCCAGAGACAGGAAAATGAAAAACTTCAGTAGAAATTCAAAAATATGGAGGCACAGAAAATAAAAAATGACACTCTCTATGTAGAAGAGATGCAGAAGACCCATAGATTGACTAGGAAGATTGAAGAGTTCGGAGTCACTGATGGCTCAGATCTTGGCCCAAGCCAAGGAAACATTTGGGCAAATATAATTCAAGCTATAACTGAAGTTTGGCCCTCCATACAAATTAGTTTTTAGGAAGAGCTTATTACTAAATGCTAGAAAATTATTGAAGGAGTCAAATAAGCACTTAAACAAAAACCAGATGGAGCCACATATATTATTAAAGTGCTGAATGCAAAAACTAGAGATGAATTAGAAGAGATAAAAATTGTAGACATAACAAAAACCATTTTAGATATTAAGAAAGTTTTGCAAAAGAAGACTCTTATGACTCAGTTGGAGACAAAATGCCAGACTCTGAGAACTGCTATCCAGAGATTTCATTTTAAGTAACTTACTTAATCAAAGAGGATTGCCAGCTCTAGTAGCACCAAATGACACATTGATCAGTTTGGAGGAATATTGCAAAAGGATTTATAAAATTGCACTTGACAAAGCGAAATTTGCAGGTATCAAAGGTCATCTTACAGGGAAGGCCTTCTTCGAGGCTTTAAACTTTGATTTAATGATAGCATGGAATTAAACATATCTTTGTCAATAAGCCTACTTTTGTAATGTATACCGAGGTGGATGAAGTTTATAGAAAATTAATTAATCTTTCTATTACAAGTGAAGAAATATGGGATGACTTGTGTGAAATCATTGAGTAACTTTCAAAACCAACTGAAAGACAGCGAGGAAACACATTTTGGGCTAGATCATCAATAACTTCCTTGAAGACGGTGCCAACAACTCAGCATTTTTTTTGGATTCCTATATTTTTGTATTATTTTTGTAATTTGTTAAAGATGTTTCTAGAAAAGCAAGTGTTTTTGTATAAATAACTCATTCAATTTATTTATTTTTTAACAGAATCGGTTACTTTTGTATTATAAAACTCAAAAACATAGTTCTAGTACATAGATATCCGAGGTTTGGGCAGAGAGGATCAAAATCGGGTGCGCAGACCCATTTTCCTCGTTTTTGCCTCTATGATGACTGAAATTGAAGAGAAAACGGCTATATTGCCTAACGGAAACACCACCTAAATGACAGAATTTACAGACCATAGATTTTAGGGAAGTTTCTGAGTGACCGAATCATCTGGGATGGGTTCTCTCCTAGCACTAGCTCTAGTAGAGGCCTCATCTTGGTAGCTCTGGGTAAGGGCTCTGATCTTCTCTATGGCTTCCTCCATATGACTGCACCTTCCTTTCATGTTTTCAATTTCTTCCTTCTGCTTCTCCAATTTCTTCCGCTTCGATCTGCTATCAGCTTCATAATATTCCTTCAGCTCATTGAAATGCTTGACAAATCTGTTGATCATGATTGTGTGAGTTTTGCACATGGTGCATTCTTTGCTGAAGAGCCTATCTAGATTGATTGTTGGCTCCTTATCTTTCGGCTGGTCCTGATGATCCGCCATGATACTGGGCTGGATGAGAGAATCTGAAATGAAAGAGAAGGGGTGGAAATCCGGGAGAAGGGGAATATCGGGGTGAGAAGCGATATTAAAGAGGAGGAAGAACAGGGGTGGAGGGTGCGAAGAGCGCCGAGGATTGAGGTGGATGGGCTACGAAGAAGAACTAGGGGCTCTGCAACGAACAAGAGACAAAATATCAGCTATAAATAAGACCACAGAGCGTAAACCAGCAGTTACCAGAAGCGAGGAGCGGAGCTCTGGATCCCAATTTGAGTTGACCGCTTCAGAATTTCCATCGCTTGGAGGAATCGCAAGGGAGAAGCCTTGCAATTTCGTGAACTGTGGAGAAGTTGAGGATCAGGCAGCAATAAATAGATGCAGTGAGGTTTTCCCGATGCTTAATCCAGTTCTGGGAGGATCGGATCTTGGGAGGGGAGAGATCCTCTGAAATGATCTCGTTGCTGTCGAGGAGCATGCTGAGGGGATGGGCACGGTCACGCATCCTGAGAATGACTGCACTGATCAGAAGCTGATCCATGATGAGACAGAACTTGGAGATCAGAACCGGATCTTGAGGGCGGATAAGTCTCTTTTGGTACCATGTTGAGATTTCGAGGAGATTTGGGGAAGCACCAGATACGCGGGAGGTGGTGCCTGAGGTGACTGGTGTTCAGGGGTGAGGGGAAGGGGAAGGCCTGCCTAAGGAATAGCTTTTTCATAAACTAAATCATTCTCCCTAACCTGGCTTGTCTGTTTGCCAGTGGCTTTATTGGCTTGTTCATCTGCCTCCGTGTTGTTTCCTCTTAGAATGTGCTTGAAGGTGACTTCGCTGATACTCCTGATGGTTTCCATTATCCTACCTTTGATGCTGTTTAAGGCCATTTGCTTGAAATCTTTCCCTGAGGTCATGGCTGCTATGATGATGGCAGAATCGCCCATGATAAGGAGGTTTTGGAGGTTGAGATTTCTAGCGATAGAGGTCCCCAAAAGGAGGCTGTATGCCTCTGCCTTGTTGTTGGACATGGAGCCTAATCCCCATTGATATGTAACTATGGTTTTCCCTTGAGAGTCTTTAATGATTCCCCCAGCTCCAGCTTGACCCGGATTATTTTTTGAAGCCCCATCAAAATGGAGGGTGGGTCTCCTTTGTTTTTGTATCCAGTTTTTGACTTCTTCCTTGGTTCCTCTCAACTTCCAGTCCAGATTTCCTTTTCCTATGTTTACATTATTTTGAGTTCTTGGTTCATAATTGAATTTACTCATCCACTCTTTTACCCTTGCATCTATCAATTCCGAGTCTGCCTGGGTTATACCATTTGCTTCAATAGTCTCTGAGATGAATGCAATCGTTTTTTCCAGGGTGCTGGATATACTTGGCTTCTTGTTGTTAAATATGCACTTGTTTCTGGCGTTCCATATCTGCCAACAGAGATTTGAGGGAATACTATTCCACATCCTTTTAGCTAGGCTCTTGTTTTTGTTGGATTGGTGGAAACATTTCCCCCAACTTTTCTGAAGGAGAGTGATCTGATTGGGGAGATCGCCAGTGGTAAGAGGGCTCCTGATGAGATTCCAGCAAGATCTTGCAAAGGGGCATTCTATAAATAGATGGTTGCTACTTTCCTCCGCCTCCCTGCACATGCAACAGATTGAGGGGCCATGAATGCCCTTCTTCCTGAGGTTTTCCGCAGTAAGTATTTTTCCATGAAGAAGGGTCCAATTGAAAAGTTTAACCTTTGGCAGGCATTCGATTCTCCAAGCTACTTTGTGAAGTGGCTAGTTGTTTATTGCTGTGGCATTTTGGAGTGCTATGTAGCTCTCTTTGACCGTGTAGTTTCCACCATTTGGGTCCCAAACAAACTTGTCATTTGACATTCTGTTTGTGGGGGCTGAGCCAATGAGAGAAGTCTTAAGATCGGCCCAGAGGTTCTTGAGATCATTGGGGAGGGAGAAATATCTCCAACCTATCCAACAGTTCTGATCCCAGAGAGAGATATCATAGAGAGTTTTGAGGTTTGCCTCCCTCATCCACCGATGCAGGGGCCCGAAATTAGGGAGAGATCCCCTGGCCTCCGAGCCCATTATTCTATCACCCCATACGCTGATATCTCTACCATTGCCCGGAGCTCTTGAGATATGGGATTTGATTTGGGGGAGAGTTTTTTTGATCAGCTTCCAAACAGGTGTACACTGTCTGTCGATAATGGTTTCTGCGAGTATATTGCTGTTGACCCCATTCAGGTATTTCCTCTTAATGACCTCTGTCCACCAAGCTCCTCTCTCACTGAGAATCCTCCAGATCAATTTGAAGCCCATAGCCATGTTTGCTAGCCTTGGAACTCTGATTCTGAGCCCTCCTTTTTCTAAGGGGAGGATGACCTTGCCCCACTTAACCAAGTTGAACTTTTTTGTGTCTTCCTTTCCTCCTTGCCACAAAAAGCTTCTGATTATCAGCTCCATGTGATTAAGGGTTGAACCCTTGGATGATCTTTTTAAAGCAGAACTGTAATCAAACTGGAGATTTGCTTCTAATTAATGAAAGGTTTCTAGATTTTCCTCAAATAGTTTGTGTCCTTGTCAATATTTCTCATATTTTAATTTCATTATGTTATTCTTCATGTATTTAAGTTTTAATGAAGAACTATGGTTAAGATTAAACTGAATATCAGTCTATATTAAATCCCCTGTAAAGTTATAATAAATATTAGAGATTAGTTTATAAGACTTCCTATTATTATAAACTCCTCTATATTTATAGATTGTCACACCCATCTTCATAGAATTAAATACATTTTGTTTGGGCTGTAAACATCGTTTACCTGCATTCTGTCTTATAATTAGCTAAATACTCAGTTTGAATATTTAGTGAGTTATAACTTTTTCAATTCTTCTATTCATGTAATTATAAATCAATTTACTGTTTAGAGACAAAGAATAAACCCTTTCATTATATTCAACATTGTTAAGGTTTCAGCACCTGTCTTTAACTGTTCATAACATTGATAATTCAAAAAACCTTAAAACAACAAAACAGTTTAGATGCTTTGGCATGATTAATTAACCTAGAATTATTTTAGAGGACAACACAGTGAAATTCCATTATGTTGTCCATGTGTCATTACTTAAGAAGTATGTTAAATATGTGGATCATGTGATTGATTGGTCTGTATTGTAGGTGGAACCAGATGGAAAATTCCAGCTGGAGCCTCAGTGTATATTGCAGAAAAATGTGCTTGTGCTATGGAATTGAGCAATCAAGTAGGTTAAGGTGCAGTGGAAGCATTTTGGGCCCAATGAAGCTACATGGGAGATGGCGGATCAAATGCGGGCTTTGTATCCTTCCTTGTTTGCCAGTTGAGGAAAAGCAGTTTTGGCTTGATGTTTTGGTGTGATTTGGGTATATGATTTGGTATATGTTTTGACATATGTTTTGTGATTTTGGTTTATGTACATGTGTATATGGATGTAAATACCACCATGAGCTATGTTATAAAGCTCCAATAAGTGGTATGGGTGTTATGTCGTTATGATGTTATGTTGTTATGTTTCATATTGGTTTGCTTCTCAACAGGTTTATCATTGTAATTACTGCATCAAACTAAGTTATAAAGCTCCATCGACAATATATATTTCTTACAGCAGTTTTGTAGTTATAGGTGTTGAACACCGAGGAAGTTGTTCCCCTAAGGGGGAGGTTTCTGTAACAACCCTCTTGAAAATTCCATGTAATAAAAGTAAATGAAGGCAAAATAATAACCATGAATGATGGCACACTCATTCCAAGCTAAATGTTGGCAAAATCCTAGTGATGGGGATCAATTGTGATTGTTTATGGCTAAGGAAATTGGTAAATGAAATGACTAAGGCTTTGGAAAGACAAAATGGAATTTTGGCAAAATTATTTATGAAAATAATGGAAATTAGGAGAAAAGGGAGGTGAAAGGTCACAACTTGCATGTGAGGAGGAAATTGAAGGAAAATAATGGAAAATGAAGAAAATATAGGCCTCATTCATAAAAAGGCTTATGAGGATCAGTTGGTAACCTTTTGTCAGTTTAGTTATGGAGCTCTTTCATTATTCTCTCTCTCTCTCATACTCTTGGAGACTTAGATGTTTCTTGGAGCACCCTTGGAGGGTGTGGCATACTTGGATTCTTGGAGCAAGAAGGAAAAGGAAGAGCATGAAAGTGCAAGAGGGCATCGAGATGAGCAACTACATTAGATTTTCTTGCGGGTACTGAGTTGCATGTATGTTTCCTTCACTAGTTTTAGCATGTATGGCATATGCATGTGGATTTTTGGTTGTGATTTGTCATTGGCATGGAGGATGGTTAGGATTGACAGTGGATTGCCTAGCCTTTCCATTTCCTGGATAACCATGGTGATTGTGTGTTTACTTTCATTGTTTTTTTTTGGTTGGTTCTCATGTTTCCTTATCTTAGGTTGAGTTACTAGTTCTGGAAGCATGGGTTGGAGAAGTATTCTAGAAGCCTTGTAACAACTTGGGTTGAGTTACTAGTCTTGGAAGCCTTGGTTGGATAAATGCTCTAGAAGCCCTTGGTGGGTTGAGTTTCTAGTCCTGGAAGCCTTGGTTGGAAAAATGATCTAGAAGCCTTGTATAAGTTGTGGGTTGAGTTACTAGTCCTGGAAGCCTTGGCTGGAAAAACACTCTAGAAGCCCTAGAAGGCTTGGATGAGACTAATCTGATGATAGTTTTGGTGATGTCCGATTGGGTGGTGGAATCACTATTTGATGGGTTGAGGTGGATGATCTCTGGAATCCCTGGATGTGTTTTGATTGATGTGTTCTATGAGATCCCACATTCATGTTTGGAATATGGTACGAGGGTGAATGACTAAAGAGAGATTTGGCTTAGCCATTCTACGGTCAGGTGGAATGTGGAAGTCCCCTCCCGGGTTTGGATTTTGCATCATTAATGAAAGGTTATTTCTCATTGTACTTCTATAAGAATTTTGATGGATTATATGTGGTCTATATGGCTATACTTTCATGAGTATTTCTGCAGCTATTATGTTGGTTATGTATGTGTTTTATGATAGAAACCATGTATGGATTTCACCATGTTTTTACTTGTAATTGAATGATCAAAGTATCTATGACCTAATAGATGGAATGGCAGTTGATGTAATGAGGCATCAATGGTTCTTACCAATTCTCAATTACGTATGAGATCCCTATGCTTAGAACCATTATTTACACCTGTAGATTACATATTCATGATATGTTTGACGAAATGCCTATCATGTCTAGTAGGGGTCTAGTCAAGGTTTCATTCAAGCATTTTCTTTAGTACTGTCATTTCCATGTTATGTTACTATTATGAAGTAATGGTTCAATTCTGGGCAATGACCTCGGCTCTGAGCCTGGAAAAGTGGCTCAAATCCTAGGGACGCTGGCATATCACTGACAAATTTAGTCTCTGGATGCTGGAAAGCAAGGCTATGAGAGTGACTTTAGTTTTTTGGATGATGTCATTCCTATAGCATGAGAACGAATGAGGATTAAGTTGTCCAAAAGTTTAGTGGGACCTAAGGGCAAAATGTCTAAAGTATCAGAATGGTTCTTAAGGGTCTTCTAGCTGATGTTGAATGTGTGTATGGTGTGCTTCCATTGGTTCTACTTCCTTAACGTGACTTAGGACGTCAAATCATATCATAGTGACCTCTTGTCACATTTTTACCCCATCTAGCGGGTTGCTTGGGTAGATGTGGGAGGAGGGTGTTACATTGTCAGATTCTTATGATATTTAAGTGACCTGAATACAACTTGACATGAAACTGTCTCATGATAAGGTTCTTGAGATCACTCCTATCTAGCACATAAATCCTTTTCTTGAATATCTCCAAGCCATATTCCGTGAGGTGATACTCATCCCTATCACCTTCACCCTGCTATTGCAATCTCTACTTCAGCTGTTGGTACCTATCATCATGGTTTGATGCATGCAAGATTTACTCCTACAAGTTTGTCCCATAAGAACTCACTGTTGCAATGTGATTCAGCTACATTGTCCTACTGAGAGCATCTGCAACTTTGTTCTCCTTTCCATGGATGTATCTGATCCCAAAGTCAAACTCACTGAGGGTAGCCAACCATCTACCTTTCCTGGAATTTAGATTAGGCTGGTCAAACAAGTACCTCATTCCAATATGATCACTCATCAAAATGAACCTCTTACCAAGGAGATAATGTCTCCACATATTCAGTGCATGAATGTTAGCTGCCAACTCAAGATCATGAGTCACATAGTTTTTCTCATGCTCATTCAACTTCCTTAACTCATAACATACCACATGTCCTTCTTGCATCATGAATCCAACAAGTCCTCTCTTACAAGCATATATACATACCACGAAATCTTTGTCAAGATCTACAATATTCAAGACTGGACCATTTGTAAACAAATGCTTCAACTACTCAAAACTAGGTGCACACTCCTTAGTCCATTCAAACTTCTTTCCTTTTTGATACAAAGATCTAATATGATAGACAATCTGTGAGAAGTTCCTGATAAAACTCCTATAATAACCTGCTAGTCCCATGAATGATATGACCTCATCCACATTCCTAGGACTTGGCCGCTCCATGATAGCTTTAATCTTTTATGGGTCCACTGGTATCCCCTCCTTGGAAATAGCATGTCCCAAGTAATTAACTTTAGTCTAAAAGAAACTACACTTGCTGAGCTTGGCACACAATTTATTCTCTCTCAATAATATCAACACTATTGCCAGGTGCTCTGCATGCTCTTCCTCATTCTTAGAATATATCAATATCTCATCAATGAACACTATCACAAACTTGTCCAAATAATGACATAACACACTATTCATCAAACACATGAAAGTAGTTGGAGCATTAGTAAGGCCAAAAGGTAACCACCACAAACTTATAATTCCCATACCTGGTATGGAATGCAGTCTTGTAAATATATTCTTCCTTGATGCACACCTAATGATATCTTGATCTCAAGTCAATATTTGAGAGCATTGCTACTCCCTTCAATTGGTCACCTATTCTTGATAGTCACCTGGTTCAACTTCCTGCAATCAATACACAACCTGATAGTACCATCCTTTTTCTTTACAAATGACACTGGTGCACCCCTAAGAGACACACTTTTCCTAATGTATATGTTGGCTTCATGGGGCCTGACACAGGTTCGGAGTTATTTAGCCAAACAAATCCCTATACTACCGGCCCTTTTAGCAACAACTCACGGAGCGTGGACTAAGGTCTCACCCAAAGCAGTATGGGGGGATGTTGGAACCAGGTTTGCGCACCCTTGAGATGTCTAAGGGGTCGATTTAGTTCAACTGTGAATACATTCACGCAGGTTACTTTGCGCACCTTTCTGACCCGTGAGGACTTCGCGCCCTGTTGTATTCACCTTCGCGCAACCCTAACGAAGGGTTGTGGAGCTTTCATGTTGTTACACTATGAATCTTACTTATCTTCTTATAATAGCTAGTTATCTTCGCGTAAACATATACTTTATCTTATATTCACTTATCCAAAATATTCATATAAGTTCGCGCAACAAATAAACAGTAACCTTACAATTCATTCCCAATACACTTCAAAGCATAAACAGGAAACAATACACAAAAATGATGTAAAACTTCTCTTTATTATAGCTTCAATCGGTTACAGACTCAACCTACCCTGCACACTCAGCTGCAGGGGTCCGCGCACTCAGCTGCAGACTACTAGGCCTCTGCACACTCAATTGCAGAGCCTTCTCCTACTCTATGACCCAAAGACTCGACTTTACACTTTGACTCAGACTCAATTCATTGTCATTCCTTCCATTCTATCTTATTGATGTCTTTTACAACTTAGAGCCTTGCTCTATTTATACAATCCCATGGTCTGCGGACCATGGGTAGATCTCTCAAGTTGACATTACATTACAAAAATGAGGACAGACAACCCTCTTACTCATTTAGAATCTTCGAACTCCGCGCCCACACCTTGCAGAGTCTTTACATTAGACTTAGTCAAAACTTGGGCTCTAAGCCCCAAAACTTGCCTTAGGGGATCCCGTGCCCAACAGGCCCCCAACACAAACATCATGACTCGCCCTCAAGTCACTCTGTCGGTGTAGAGATCTTCACACGGAGACCTCCCAACTCTACTTCGACAACTAAAAGGTCAGCAGCGCACTAAGCAGCTTCCTGTTGTATCTCCTGGACGCATTGTTCGAAGACTGTAGTATCTAAACTGCTTCCCTATAGCTACTCCTATGTCCCCTGTATCTACGTGAGCTTCCTTCAATTGTTGTTATGATAACAAAGGCCTCATCGATCCAAGGCTTGACGCGCACCTTCAGAACTGCTTCTTTATGTCGCACAATGTCTACCTGCTCCTTAAGCACTTTGGCTTGTTGCATCTGTGTGAGCCTTTGTGTAAGGGCCACCATCTACGCGGTCCCTTTGACATTGTCATACTGTTGCTGTAGCACACACACCTTTGTTTCTAAGCGTTGTATGTTTGGGTCATCCTGCAGGGTGGTGAGAACCTCAAACGATTCTTCCAACATTTTGGTGCAATCCTTTACTGTACTATTGATCTCCTCCATACCTATTGTAATGGCACTGGCAAGTTGTTTCCTTATCTCTGGAGGAGTTGAAGGTTACGCCTTCAATTGTAGCTCTGTTATCTGAAGGTTCAACTCCAACCTAACCTTAGCCATTTCTTCTTGCACCTCGTGCACCCCTACTGCTAACCTCTAGATGCGCACCTCTACTGGTGCTTCTACTGGGATGGCCAGCTCAGGGACCATCTAGCAGGCTTCTTCAATTACCTGTACCATCTGCCTATTCTGAGACACGACCTCATCATGCTGCAAGATCAACTGCTCCATGTTGATCCCCTATTCACTTAACACCTACAACACGCGGCTCTCCTTAGCCCGCAGTTCTATAGTAATCCCATCCTGCAGAACATAGAGCATCTCCCAAGAGAGTGCAACCATGTTGATCCCTGTGCCTTTCAACATAATGACTGTAGGCTTGTCAGCCTCATTTGCTGTAACTAGTGCCCCCTCTTGCAGCACTATTGTGTTGGTCGTACGAGCGCGTAACATTTCCTCAGCTGCGGTTGTTCCTACTGCGAGGCTGGTTGAGAGAGTACTAGCCTGAGGAGTGCATACCTACAACTCTTGAATCTCTGCTCGAAGGGCCCCCAACATAATCTGATTCTCCTCCACAAAGTTCTAGAGGGCCTCTGCGGTGACGTCATGCACCGTCTCTCCTATATCGTGTAGATCTCCCTTGGTAAGGTTGATTGGGTCGATAGACATCTTAGACACTTTTACCTTCTTGCATGACCCAATCTGCTCTCTCGGGTGCTGGCGCTTCAATTGTGTCGACGTTGTCTGTGGGTCTGTGTTGCCCTCCTCTATCTATGTTTCCATCTCTTGCTCCAACTCATGCGAAGGTGACTTCCGGCCCTTGCGTGCCATTTCTATTGCCTTTTGTGCTTTTGTTGCGGCCTTCTGTTGTTTTGCTGCTGTCTGTATAGTGTCCTGTGCCTCCTATGCCTTTGTTGTTGCTACTTCTTTTCTTCTCTTTTCTGCCAACAGTGCCACTCACATTTTTGCCTCCTCCTTCTTTTTCTGCACAGCAGACTTTTCCACTACAGAGAGGTCTAGAGCGCGCCACTCCGATAGCCATGCCTCAAGTACATTAAAGATCACATCATTTGTGGCCATATATGGTAGTTCATTCAACTTCTTTGTAGGCTCGTTGCACGCCCGGATGTAGATGTGATGAAAGTCTGCTTTAAACTCCGCGAAACTTTATAGGCTGTTGTAGATAGTGGGTGATAACCGCGGCTTGTGGTTAATCCCCATCCGGATGTTCATCTCCATAAACATCCAGAATATTTTACTGTCATGGATGCAGTGCATAACTTTAATAGCCCACAGCAAAGCATACTTCACGGCCTCTGAGAGATCCCTTGCAATTGTGGGGAACTAGCTGTCCTCAGGTAATTCCCCAACCACTAGCACTATGGACAATAGAAGCCATGCATAATGGAAGGTTTTCCCTTGTTCCTGCGCCTCGCAAAAATTCGCCAAGGACTCCTTGCACGAGAATTTGGACAAGTTAAACTAGACCCCTTCTACACTCTGTTTGGAAAGTGCAACCACCAGCCTGGGCACCTCATCCGTGCAGAACTTCTGCATGAACTTACCCACCAGCATCTAAGTCGCAACTCTAACTGCCTTGTTGTTGATACTGGAGATTGTGTAGCCCCTCTTTTTCTTCTCCAGCTTGTATTTCTTTTTCATGGCCTCCGCGATGGCCAAATCATTGCTTTTACCCTACAAAATGTCCACGGGGTCTTCTCCTTTAAACAGGATTCGAGTAATTCGATGGATCAGGTGGTCCGTGATGGGGATGGGCTCCTCCAACCAAAAACACCCATCATCCACCAAGAAGAGTAGCTATCTGATGATGAAGATAGTTACTGGGCGCGATGGTAATGCGGCACCCAGAGGAGGTTCAACAACCCTGCCTTTTCAACCCCACGCAACCATTTGCATGGCTCCAATTCTATAACTCCCACCGCGGTGTGTTTCTTTGGCTTCATGAGGTGTGCGGTCATCAAGTGAGGGAATTTCTCATGGTCAGTGAGATCCCATTCTTCAAACTTTAAGCTCGGCACCCTTCCCAAGTGCGCTTCTTCAAAAATGATATCATCCGGTAACAACGGAGTCTGCAGAGAGCTTTAACTATCATCCAAGTCCCTGGGCACCTTTGCCTTCCCCTTCTGCGGAGGGACATATGCGAGCAGCTTGGTTAGAGGGACCACACCCTCGGTTGCTTCCTCCATGCCCTCATCCTCATCCTCTTCGATTATTATATCCTCAATGTCTTCTTCCTCCTCATCGGTTTCCATGTTAACGCTTTCCCATTTTCCTCCATTGTTAATCTATTTCGCAACAGGTTTCGAGGGGACACATGCACCGAAATTATGGGTTGTCTTTATTTCTTTGTCTTGGCATGTGCGGTGATTTAGAGATGTCCGCAACAATCCTGGCACTCTCAGGGGCATCTTCTATGGTCATGGCCTAAGTGGCTTCTTCAGCGGTCATTTCTGTGATTTCCTAGCTTCTTCAAATGCTGCCATCTTGTTGATCCAGAAATCTTTCAACTGTTCAATCAGGTGCCTAAACAATGCTCTCCATAGGGCAAACAGGTCTCAGTTTAGAATACTCGAGGCGTGCAATAGCTCAGTTCTCAAATGACCAAGTGTTGTGTGTTGGGTAGTCCTAGGTAATTTATTTCATCTTTTGAATTTGAATTCAATTGTTCCCCCAAATTCGGTCCATTAATGCTCCCTTGGCGGTAGATTTTTCCAAATCTTGCCCATAAAACTCATCTTAAATACCTGCCGCCTGCTCTATTTGGTCTCAAACCAAGCATCACATCATGAATAGTGACTATAATGGTCAATTTCCAACTGACCCACGTGGTAGTGAAACTACCCTTGCGCTGTCGCGGACCCTATGACACTTTTCTCTTGCGTGCAGCTCTGACACCACGCAACTCTCGGGAAGAGTAGTTTATAGTCCCACACCTCCTTTCAACTGCCTAGAGTGCTAAGCCTATGCTTCCTACGAATAGTCAGGTGGCCGCGCCACCTGTATAGGCTTCCAACTGGCCATCCATCACTTTTCCTGGAACAAATCCACCTTTTATTTGACTGTCTGCGTCGTGCACTTTACCATCTACATCGTGCCACCATGGGTGATCCCTCTAGTAATATATGGTCCAATCCACAATATCAAGCTAAAAAATTCTTGGTGTTAGTCCCCAAATTTTTCGACATAATCATGCACACCTTGTTTTACCACCACGGTTTTCTTATCGAGAAAATCCTTCTTTATTTCTTCCTCAAGCTTCTTGACTTCCGCTTCTACCAGAGCATTTTTCTCCCTTAACTGCACTCTTTCTTTCATGAGTTCTTGGAGCCTAAGATCACCCTATTGGATTTCTTCCTCAAGTCCCAAGCATTCTTCTTTGTTCATCTGCGTGATCCCTTCTTCCAAGGCTCTGCGAACCGTCATATCCATCGACGCTACGATGCACGGACTAGGCATATTATATTCTATTGGGACTACAATGTTTGCTCCATAGGCTAACCTAGAAGGCATCTATCTCGTCAGCTTCTTGCAAGTTGTCCTATAAGCCCACAAAACTGCCGGTACGCGCAAGTCCCAATCACTTCGTTGCACATTATATACCTTGTTCAGTACTTTGTGTACTTTGTTAAATGCTTCTACGTGTGTAACCTTTTTTGCACTTGTTTTTTTCACCCTCTGTCGTTCCAACTCAAGGGACCATTCATGCAGTTGCCTTCCCAACACACGCTTATTGACCGTGTCTCCCAACGCGAAATCCATGTGCATCTGCACAGGTTGTTTATCATACGCCTTTACCCACTTGGACAGATGCACGCGCAAACCGTCTCGTACATTTTATTTATCTGTTAGTCGCGTTTGAGGCTTCCCAAAATGCATGCACATCATTCTCCTACATTCATGCAAGTCCTCAAAGCTTCCTTGGTGTGTACCCCACCACCTCACAGGCGTAGCACACAGTACCTAGTTCAAGGCTTCGAAACATTGTTTCTCCGGCACCTCTCTCTCAAATCTATCCAAGAAAGCATCTACCTCACCTAATCCATCGTCAGTAGGTAAATCTCTCATTTTCGTTGAAATGTAGCGCAACGATCTTGTCATCATGTTACAGTTCAGCGTGGTTACCTCGTGTAACCAGTTCTGCCATCTCTTTATTTCTTCATCTGAATCTAACGTACAGGAGATTTCACGCTCCCATGAGATTGTCCATCCGCGGTGGGATTTACCCAATCTTTCTCTCGTACAATTATCTTGTAGATGCAGTCTAAGTCGTCATCGCTTTCATAGTCGCACACTGGCTCAATGTAGCACGATCCCTCAACAGGGTCCAAAGGAATCACTACATGCAGAGATTTCTCCTCAAAAATCATCTTGCGCTTTTTTAGGTTAATCACCCCATTCATGTCATCGGCCCAATCGATTCCCAAAAGCATGGGGTAGGGATTGTTGTCATCGACAATCTCTATCACCTCAAAGTTGGCTAGCGTGCTCGCTCCTTCAATATCCACTATGATTCACTACAATCGCCCCAAGGGTATTATGTTTTGTTGGTTCGCCATGCATAGCTGAATAGGAGACCACTGCAATGTAGGCCTCCCCATGTACTCCCATGTCTTCTTTGGAAAAATGTTTGCATCGGATCTTAGATCCATAATTACTTGGTCCATCTCATACTTGCGAATCTGTGATGTTAGCCTCATTTCTCTTCATGTTCTTGTCTTGTGTTTTCCAATCTTTTGGACCACGCGCGGTTCTCCTGGCGTGGTCCCAACGCATCTGTTAATGAGTTCCTGTAGTCCCTTTTCCACCTTACTATCACGCAGTAACTTCATACCTATTTCCAAGAATGTCGTAAGCATAGATGGGTCCATTTTCGGCTCCGATCTATCTTTGCTTCCCGAAGTGGAGGCATTAGCGAAGCTCTTCCTAGCTTCCATGAAGGTTTCCTTAGCACACTCCAAATCAAACTCTAGTTCTTTCATTGGAGCCTTGCAAACCTAAGTACTATCTTCAGGTTGTTTTCCTTTATCCTCTCCTGTTGTAATCCCACTTTGCAGCACAATGTTTACATTTGGATCTTCCTCGTGTGGCTCAAACCTCATCATTTGTCGGTTCTGAGTTGGGGGAGGTTGGAGCGCTCCCTTATCACGCAGACTAGCTATCAACGTGGGACAATCCTTCATCTCATGATCAAACAAGGTACAATACAGACATGATGGACATGTTGGATTCGTACAATCACGGGCATAATGTCCTGGCCCTCTGCAATTGTAGCATATCAGTTGTCCGCGACCTCTCCCAGGCCCTCCTCCACCTCGGCCTCGTCTGCGCCCTTGGAATCTAACTCGTGCCATCCCTCCACCCTGGTCTAGGGGCTGCATTTCAGACTGAACCCTATAGGTAGGAGTTCTATCCATCATTAGCTCATAACGTCTACAAGTGTGCTCATCATGTCCCACTGATCTACAGAAATTGCAGAACAACTGTTGCGAATTCTGTGTGTACTTCTGCAACAGATGACAATTGTTCGTAGCATGCTTCCCTCCTATTTGACAAATCACACACCACAAGGAAGGCGTTGCGCTCGGTTCTGCTTGCGCTTCTAGCCTTATCAGCTTCGGTCCTCCTGCTGCGAGATAATTCACGAATACCAAGCAGTGGTTCTTATCATGTCCCTGAGCCTTACATTTTATGCACCACACTTCCTCGTGCACTTCAGGACGAACTGTCTTGTCCTGTTTCAGGCTTTGCATCTCAAGGCATAGGTTCTTCAACTGTGCATGGATTTTGTGAACTACCAAGTTAGGATCCTGTATGGGGGTCTCATGTAGCCTCTTCGCTATCTCTAAGGCTTCGACCTGAGTTTTCAACCTTTGCTGTGACAATGCATTCCTCAAATGCGGCGATAGTGATGCTACAAACCATTCACGGTTTTGTCCTTCTGTCAAGGTCATGTTAGCTTCGCGAACCGTGCACTTCAGCCTTTGATCCAACTCCTAAGGAGTCTCACCTGGTAGCATTGTAATTTCTTTGAACCCAATGATTGACTACACTTCTGACTTTGGTTTGCTAAACTCCCTAGTTAGCGCAACTTAGATATCTGTGATTCCCGCATTCAGATGATCACTAGAGTGCTTAATGTACCAGGTCAGCGTGCGATCATGCAGAACACTAACCAATGTTTCTTTCTTGATATTATCATCTGTTACTCAATGTGCTTCCCATACAGCTTTTACCAGGAACCAAAATTGATCTGGATCTTCATTTCCCACTCCTTTGAACACAGGAAACTTTATCAAGCTCGCCATGTCAAAATGCAGGGGTGGTGGAGGTGGTACAGGTGAAGATTGGGGTGAAGGAGGTGAAGTTGGTGGTGGTGTGGGTGGGGGTGGTATGCGTAGGATCCTCTGCCTTATCAAATTGATTTCACTTCTTGGTGAGACCTTCGCGAGCTCTTCCTTGTCCCCTCGCAGAGGTGAGATCAAGGGGCTAGTTTCTAGATCTACGCTACCTTCATTTCTGTAAATTCTCCCACTTCGTGTGGCTCTGAACATCAATGTATTCGCATAAGCCACTTTTCACACAGTAGCATTTTGATCCAAGTGCTCATAGACTTAATGTACTTAACTCGCAGTCCTTTGAGAAAGTGTCCCTCAGCCTCATTGTAGCTTACGGTAGTGTCTATTGTGAACTCAATAATGAACCCTCCTATAATCAGATTGAGCCAGTGATCAACAACATGTGCTATCTTATCCTATGATGCTTCCAATCTATGCACCAACTCTGGGGTCCAGCCAATAGGGTTGTCGAGCTTGCACCTTCCTTGGTTATATGCTAGCTTCGCAATCCACTCATACAGCTGAGTAGGGAAAGATGTGAAGAAAATTTCATGGACCTTTGTGTACATGTAGCAGTCTAACCATTTTTCCTTCAAAAATCATGGATTCCTGTTCTCCTGCATCACGAATTCGTGAATTTTCCTATCCAACCACCCTTCAATCTCTTTCTTAGTTGGATTCCAGTGATGCGACATCAGACATTTCTATGCAAATTCTTGTCCTGGCAACGAAACCATTTGTTGGCTTGATGGGGCCTGACCTAGGTTCAGAGTTATGTAACCAAACAAATCCCAGTACTACTGGCTCTTTTGGCAACAACCCATGGAGCGCGGACTGAGGTCTTACCCGAAGTAGTATGCGGGGATGTTGGAACCAGGTTTCCGCACCCTTGAGATGTCTGAGGGGTCGATTTAGTCCAACTGTGAATATCTTCATGCAGGTTACTCCAAGCACCTTTCTGACCTGCGAGGCCTTCACACCTTGTTGTATTTGCCTTCGAGCAGCCCTAACCAAGGGTTGTGGAGGTTTCACGATGTTACACTACGGATCTTACTTATATTCTTATAATAGCTAGTTATCTTCGCGTAAACAGATACTTTATCTTATATTCACTTATTCAAGATATTCATATAAGTTCGTGCAACAAATAAAAAGTAACCTTACAATTCATTCCCAATACACTTCAAAGAATAAAAAGGAAACAATACACAGAAATGATGTAAACTTCTCTTTATTATAGCTTCAATCGGTTACAGACTCAACCTGCCTTGCGCACTCAGTTGTAGGGGTCTCCGCATTCAGCTGCGGACTACTAGGCCTCTGCGCACTCAGCTACAAAGCCTTCTCCTACTCTATGACCCAAAGACTCGACTTTACACTTTGACTCAGACTCAATTCATTGTCATTCCTTCCATTCTATCTTATTGATGTCTTTTACAACTTATAGCCTCTCTTTATTTATACAATCCCATGGTCCGCGAACCATGGGTAGATCTCTCGAGCTCACATTACATTACAAAAATGAGGGCGGACAACCCTTTGACTCATTTACAATCTTCGCGCCTCGCGCCCACACCTCACGGAGTCTTTACATTAGACTTAGTCAAAAATTGGGCTCTAAGCCCCAAAACATGCCTTGGGGGATCCCGTGCCCAACAATATCCCTTATCATGCATTTCCTTAAGCTACAACTTCAATTCCACCAAATCTGGAGTACTCACCTTGTACGGTTCTTTTGATGTTGGTTTTGCTACTGGTACCAACTCAATAGAAAGTCAACTTCCCTATGCAGTGGTAATTCTAAAATCTCTGCTAGAAACACATCCTGAAATTGTTCCAAAATAGGATATCTCTTCAGGACTTCATCACCCTCGATATCCTTCCCTTTGTCACTAGAAATATGAACTGCATACAATACAAATCCTTTCCTACTATTGTGATTTTCCTGCATAGTTGTAACCATTCTCACTGATGTAGGCTTCTCTTAACTTGCAAACTTTTTATTTCCCCATCATCGTCGAAGCACTCAATAGCCTTATCATATAAATCTACCTTAGTCGTGTGAATGTACAACCAATCCATGCCCAGCAACATACTGTATGAACCCAAAGAAAGTACATTTAGATGTGCTAATGTGGACATACCATTCAACTCAAATATACAATTCCTCACCTAATGATGCACTCTTTTCTTGGTCCCTGTAGCCAACTGCACCATCCAATATTTTGCATGCACTTCATTATTCAAGCAACACTTATCCACCAAGCTAGGACTGATATAACTATAGTTAGATCCAATATCACTAAAAATAGAAACAAAGTGATAACAAATATTACCTTCCATCTCGATAATAGATGTCTGATGATCAACCTGCATATTATCAAGTGTTGCATAAATCCGAGGAATACTCTGCCTAATGCAGGTGCATAGATGGAGCAAAAAAATTGATGAAGACTAGACCAAAAGCTTACCAATGTGATGGGATGGTCACATGGTGATACTAGGAAAAATTTTAAATGTTTTGTAAGAAATTGTAAATATTTACATTAGGAAGTAAGTTTTGTTTTTAGAATAAATTGAAGGAATTATTTCCTAATGGAAATATAGTTTCAATTTCCCTTATTTTTTGGAGAAGGGGAAATGATTCATCTTGTGACTCTTGGTTGTCTCATGATAGTTTTATTTTTAAAGGAAGAGCGTTTGAGAAGAAAAGTGTGGAGAAGGAAAGGAGAAGAGAGGAGAAGGTCCAGCATGAGGAGAAGAGACAAAGGTCGAGTGGTTTGGGCTACATATGTCCACATTGTATATCTAGCCAATTTAATGCATATTTGAATTTGGTTAATGGGTAACATTTTTATATTCCTATGTGTTTGTTAATTTATTTGTCTGTATATTGTTAATGAAGGTTCTATTTATTGAGGTTTACACTTGTTGAGTTGATTTATATTAAGAATCTGAATGTGTCGATAAGTGTGTTGGTTGTATGCTTCATGTCAAGTTGATTTTTGGTTCAAGTACAATTTGGAGCTGAACATTTATCAACTAGGCATATGGGTCAGAGATTGAGTCCCATATCTGTGTTGTAGATGTTATGTATTGATGGTATACTATTATTGAGCCTTGTATTTCCATGGATAGTTGAGTACCTACTATTAATATGTTTCTTGTGCTAGTATGTTATATGATGAATTCATATTGCATGAAATATAAATATTGTGGACTCAACTATTGTGTAGTTGTTCATGGTTATTTTGTATTTTGCTTCAAAACACCAAGGGTAGGTGTCTGTGCCTTCTGGGTTAATGAGTGCATGATTCTATGGTGTGAATCCCATCAGAAAAAACAAATCACTCTGTTTTTGGTTTTGTTTTAATATAGTCTAAAACCCTTTTAGATTTTCTCTTTGTTTGGTAAATTCGAGTTAGTGTTTACAAACCTAGTGAAGAAGGGTAAAATAATTTGACTATTGTGTTAAGAAGAAAGTCTAGGACATGCAGAATCTATTGGGAAAAAGTCCAAGTCATTTCACTTTCCATAAATTTGAAATCTGGTCTTTTTGGGGCAATACGAAATCAATTTATAGCGCTTATAGGATTTTTATTGTGCTACGGAATTATTTCGTAGCGCTTATAGGCAAAGGTTTTTAGGACTATGTGTTTGGTTTTCAAATTCCCATTGTCCTACCCGTTACACCACTTACTAAGTTGAATCCTATGTAATTTAATGAGGTGAGAAAAAATATTGGAAGGTGAGATAAATCTCTCTCGTGGAATTTATCCAAGTAAATCCATATTATTATTTTCACTACAAATGTAAAATGTTTCCTGAAATATTGTTGAGTTGGATGTCAATGCGGATTTATGTGTGGAGTAGCCTGAGGTTATTGGTAGTTAGGGTAACTTTAACTTTGTCTTTCATCAAGTGGTATATGAGAAAGCTATGTTCTTTGGAGAATATCAAAGCCTGGATGCTCTTTGGTGATGAGCCTGAACACTCTTTTGTGATGTAGTCAGAATAACATAGATTAGATTTTAGAGTTACAGTACAACTGAAATTGAAATGAACTGATAGTGGAGATGCTTGCATGTCAGGAATATTTGGTCCATCTACAGATGGAATTTCTAGGTTTGAAGAGAACTTGACAACGAAAAGATGTTGAAGAGAAGAAGAACCTTATAGCAAGAGGGGGACAAGGTTAATTCTTAGGAAGTAAGTGAGATGATTGCAAGGAAGTGAAGAATTGATATTCTCTTGAGGAAGAATACGTTTATTGTTTGGAAGGGAATTGGTTCAACAAGTAGATCCAAGAAAGATTGTGGAAGATGATATCTTGTTATAGATCTTATAAAATTGAATGTGATGTTTAAGAGAATTGTGCTTGTAGGACTGAATTGGTAGCAACTACCATATCAAGTATCTTATGTCATAAGAAAAAGCTCTTAGGAGAAGGAGTAGGAAAAGGTCTTAGATGAAGAAATGGTGACATAACCCAATAGAAAAAAAAAAAAATTATGAAAACCAAGAAGAGTGAAAAGTTGAATATGCAGTAGCCAACAACTTTAAAAGTGAAGGAGCAACAATGCTCAAGAAGGGTTTCTACTCCAGTGAAGAGAAGAGAAGATACTAGGAGCATGACTTGGTATGGGTGACAAGTAACATACTTGTTACAGAGAAAAAAGGGCTTGTTGTAGATCACTAGTAGATATGGAGAGATCATAATAGGAAGAGATGAAGATGAATGCTATTAGTCATAGCATGGGTTTAGAAAAAAGTAACAAGTAGAAGAAGAAAAATGCCAAAGAAGTTGTACTCAAGGAATGAGTGATGAAGAATTTGAGAAGGGGATGGTTGAGTTAAGAGAAGAACTCAATCATGTGAAATAGTTGCTACAAGAAATTCAAGATGACCAGATTTATGGTTTTATAATGAGAAATAAGAAGGTGAGATGGCATTCCTTGAAAAGGAAGCTAAGACATAAGATGTATGTCAAATTGGAAGAAGAACTCAAAGCAGCTGAGTGCAAAATGGATATTTTTATATTTAAATTCGAAGAAGGTTTGTTCTTTGATGAAGAGGAAATTAGATAAATTGAAGATGGTTTCATTGATAGCTTTATGAACTACTAGAGTAGCTCAGATCAGCAAGAAGATGAAATAACTGTGACATCAAGAAAAAATTCTCATGTTTTTAAATCTAACAATTTGTGTGTTTTTACAGGGAAGTTAACACAAGAAGTAAATTTGAAGACAATAAAACTTATTACAATGACTAGAATGACAGGATACCTTTAATGACCAATGAATATTTAGTAGAGGGCCAAAATGGAAATATTATGCAGGACATGGAGGAGTATATGATGGTGTTGATAGCAACAAAAATTCTAGAATTTTGTGATTTTAAAAACCATAAATGTTATATATATGTAAATTGTGAGGAAGCCATAGGGAAAGAAAACATAAATGAAGAGGTAGAGCTTTTGGAGGAATGGTTGGTAGAATATCGACATGATGGATATTGCAGAGAGATTATAAATATGATTCAAGAATATTTTTCTGAATTATATGAGGAGCTGTAATTCTTGGAAGAGAGGATAATGTACCAAGGATTGCATATTCAACATACAAAATCAGAATTGGAAAAGGAGAGGATTGTATTTCTTGGATTAAAATGAAGAGGAAACTACAAGCTACCACCAATAGGTTGTGAAGGAAAGAAATAAATCAGAATTAAATGAATATTGTTTAAATTTTCTGAAAAGAGAAGGTATGAACAATTAAAGACAACAAATTTCAGCTAAGGACTGAATTAGAAGATGAAATTGACAAAAGGAAAGAAGGAATGTATAGTTGGTTATATAAAGAGACAATCTATGATTCTAAGGAATTTTTTGAGCAATGTATTTACAATTTTGAACCGTTCAAAAATACGTAAAGGTCAAAGTTCATAGAAAAATCAGTAGAATAAGGTATAAGTTTGATAAAATATCTGGTAATATTTTTAGGTTTCACTGTGTGATAGTAAAGGAAGGTGAGGAGATTTGCAGCAACCTAGAGCAAAGAGTGCTCGAAGGGTTCTAGAGAAGAGAACTAGGAAGATGCCAAAAGCCCAAACTCAAGAGAAAGTTTGGTGAGGTACCATGTAGCAAAGTGCAGACTTGTTACTGTAGAGGCATGTTGCATCTCACGAGTTGAATTTGTCACAAGAAGACTCGATGCATATGATCAAGAGGTCATAAATTTTCGTACCTTTGGAGTATGATGCACGTGTATAGACAGAGCACAAAATCCGATGAAGACTGGACCAAAATATTTCCAATGTGATGGGATGGTCACATGCTGATGTTGAGAGAGATTTTGATCCATATTTATGAAATAACAAAATAAAATACAGATATAAAGAGAAACACGGAGCTACAACAAAAGCAGAACTTTCATTCATTAACAATAAAGTACTGAAAATTCTTTACATGCAGAATTGAAATAGACTAGCTCAGGTAATGGTAGCTTACTTCTGAGAAGAGATGTGTGACTACATGCCTTTTGAAATATGTTACTATGAGGCCCAAAGGCCTATTTATTATTGAGAAATAATGAAAAATACTGAACATCCAAAAACCTAACCCTAGGAGATGAAGCACCAAAAGTTTGTGGGTCATGTTGGGGTAAATTGGTACATCAACTTCACGGGGTCGTAACTTGGGAATAAAATCTTTGTTTGACGCGTATGATACCTCGTCAGAAATATATATTTGTGGACTCCAACTTTAGAATGAAAACCCCTATCTTAAGCAAAGGGTTTGAATATTTTCCAAAAAAAATCGTTCAGGGCCTCAAAACAACTTTGGAAGTTCAGTGCCCGAAAAACTGCCGAACATAGTAAATTGTGCTATAATTAAGGGAACTAAAAGAAAAAATGGTGGGGGTCCAAGTGGAATAGGTGGGTGGCCACCAATATCCACTTGGATCAGTCATCTTCCCTTAGGAAGCAATGGTCCCCATTTCATTGAGTTCCTCCATGAGACCGAAAACTTTTGTTGAACTTGGTCCCTAGTAAGCCACTTGCCTTGGTGCAGTAGTTGGACAAATATGAAAATCCGATACAGTTGGATCTTCTGCTAGTGAGTGTTCTTTAGCTATGTGTCCATGATATGATCAACTTTGGCATGTTCCATGCATGTTATCGGGAAAACTAGTATCCATTCAGAGCTGCTAGTCGCACTAAGACGGGTAGCTATCTTAGAAACAAACAATTTAAAGTTACTTGTGTTTTCCTTTATGAGAGATAGATGAGAGAGAAGCAGAGAGTACCAACCTCAGTCTTTCGCTAGTCTCCTTGCTTGTTTCCTCCCTCCCTTGATAGAGCTTTCACCACTCCTTTCTCACTTGTCCCGCTTCAAAGAACACCTGTAGAATCAAAGCAGAAAAATACCATCAAAGCATAGAGATCTATAACCATAAACAATATAGGGTTAGATGTATATTAACCATACAAATGCATACACAAATACAAGATTCAGAGATATACAAGTGTATGGAGGAA
This sequence comes from Pinus taeda, assembly GCA_000404065.3. NCBI lineage: Eukaryota > Viridiplantae > Streptophyta > Pinopsida > Pinales > Pinaceae > Pinus > Pinus taeda. The sequence continues at coordinate 78,798 of APFE030837434.1, read as the reverse complement.
AACTCAAATAGCTTTATTGATAGAAGTAGTAGAAGAGAGGATTGCAACCAAGCTGTTTGATCCAGCACCATCCTCCTAGCATGAAAGCCCTCTTCGCCTCATGAAAATCTTAGATCACCCAACAATACAATGTTTCACAGAGAAACCAACAACACTTCCTTACAAAATACAAAATTCTAGCCTTTGGATCTCTGGGATGAGGGATCCATATATAGATTTTTGCAGGTGGGTGAGTCAGCTTCTGGGATTTTCATTAGTGTCATTTCACTGATAGTTCTTGGTTCCACTTGGAGATTTCATGATATCTTACTCATCCCTGGGCGAATTCAGAGAGGCAAGTGTCAAATGAATAGTTTCTAGAAGATTCTCAGGGTTTCCACCTAGCAAACTGCCTCTGCCATTTGTATGCTCTCGCTCATCGCACCCTACAGAAGGGATTTTCAGTATGCATCACACTTTTTGCATGTGACAGGTGAGATGCATCACACCCTCAGCATGGAGCAATCTGTATGGTCCAGTTTTTACCAGTTCTGAGCAGTTTTTCAGGGAGAATTTATGGGAAATGATGTAATCAACTGACCTTGTTCCTTTAGGGTATGAAAAAACACTTTTAGGGGTTTAGAATCCCTTGGTTTATGGACATATGTGATTGGGGTTGTAGTGCCCAAATATGTCTATAACAGCTGCCCCCTAAAGCATGAGTTCGTAAATCTTCTGATGTCGGGTGAAATGCTTTATCATGAGGATCCGAGGTTTTTCGAACTGGAAGGCGACCTGTAATAAGATACAATACAATAAATTATCTTCATAATATTTTCATGATCTAGCTAAGGAGGGCATTCCCATGCTCAGATTTATAAATTCATTTTCATGTACATAGGACAGACAATCGTCTGTGTGGCAGACTGATGATTCTAGTAGAGCCATCATCCCTTAGCTTGGATGATTATCTGTGCAGCTGTGATGTACATTTGATGTCTTTATTTTCCTGAATATATCATAGTGCAGATGGATGAAACTAGATCCGGGGTCTTCAAACTCATTCAATCTTTGCCCGAAGTACAAGTCGATCCATGTGAAAAGATGTTCTAGTGTCGAACACAGAAAGACATCGCCTGATTACCAGCCAGTGATGTAAGCTATTAACAAGTGCGAGAGGAATCGTCGATAATGATAAGACCGTCAAGGTACTACAGTACAATTCACGTGGTGTGAATACATTAGTTGATGTCAAAGACCACGCAAAATCTTTCAATCGAAGGCCATTGATGTAAACCTATCACCGAAAGTGAGAAACTTGCCATTAAGGCATGTAAGCTTCAAAGTACTGAAAGGGTTGTTCCTAAGTCAACTTCTTAGATAATGAGCTGATGTCGACAAGAAGTGACCCGTCGTAGGAGGGCCTTAATGAATCCCACATCTACGACACGGAACAGAGAAAATGATTTTGTGGAGGTGAAAACGATCTGATGATACAAGGTTCAGGGTGGCGGCCATGAAAGAATGAAGCATGAAAGTATTGCAGTGGATGAGATGTTAGCTAGGTTGGTGAATTCTCTGAGCGACTTCTCTTGAACATATCGGCGACACTTAAATGGGTTGGTAGCGTAAACCCCACAAATGGACGGTATGGAGGACCAATGGTGATATGACCGGTGAATGGAATAACCCAACCCGACTCAGTTATGGTGATGGAGTGAAAGTGTCATGTTCAAGAGCAACCTGCTACCAATGAATTTCTTCAATTTTTCTTCCCAATTTTCCCCAGTCATTGCTGACTAGTACCTCTTTATTTTTTTCAAGCTTGAGGAGGATAACATATGCTTGTTCTATAATTTTCCCTTTGAGAAAACCTGTTGCTATGTTTTAGCGAGCCTAGCAACAGTGAAACTCGCTCTTGTCTGTAATGGACAAGTTTGTCGCTATTGTTTTAACGAGTTTAACGATAAAGATAACTTGGTCCTTTTTAATTTTAGAGAGTTTGAAAAGAGACGAAAAGGAAAATCCAGTAATCCTTTTTCGTAGTGTAATCCCTTAAGTCTGAAAAAGTATAAAATAATACGAAAGGGATGACTTTTCCGATCACCTTAACGAGCTGAAAAAGAAAAGCACTTGATATTTTTGTGTAATGATCCCTCAGGTCCAAAAAGATTAAAATACAAGAGGGATGGCACTTCCAGTCACTTTAATGAGCTGGAGAGGCCAATTGCTCGACAATCTTTTTTATATTTTACGAGTCTAAAAAGAGCTTAAAAGAGACTCGTTTTCAAGGAACGAGTGATATTTTCGGGTAGCAGCTGGTCCCAAGTGAGGTTTGGGACTTTTTAATCATGGCAGTGTAAAGAAGATGGCTAACAGAATCACTTGTCGCAGCTGTTCCTCAAAAGGGGTAAATAATCAAGTGGAAGTGTATGATTGGCTAAAAAGTGGAGGTGATGGTAAGAACACGACCAAGGCTCAAAAGCTGATAGCAATGTGATCACAAAGGTTATTTACCAAAGGATGGGTTCATTTTTTAATGTGCTTAAACTCTGTGGGAACATATGCTCATTGCTAGGTTTATTTTTTAACGAGCTTGAACTTCACGTAAACCTACTCGTGCCAGTTGTATAATAAGGATGTCTCTCATTAGTAGGTTCATTTTTTAGGGAGCTTGCCGCATGCGCAACTTTGCTCTGGATCCTTTTGTATGCAAGCTAGAAACAACCGACCTACGAGGTTAAAGGGTTGTGAGCCTACAAACTAAGAAAATAAGCCTACAAACTAGGAAAATAAAAGGTCTATTTTGACTTGCAAGAAAAAGGTTTGCATGCCCCCAGGTATAAAGAAGAGTAGAGTTTCCAGGTTACCATATGGAAGTTCTTGCATTAAAGCAAGGTTGTTTCATCCGCATTTGCAAACAAAACACTTCCTTGGCTCTGTCCATCGAAATAGACAAAGGTGAAAGGGCTGAATCAACTTCCAATCACATAACCTTTGACGAGGGAATCTTATTCCAGTCTAATCCCATTTTTCTAAATGGACAGGTGTGTTAGACTAGTCATATATCCTACATGGAAACCTACCTTATATCTGGAGTTTTCCTACCGAAGCAGACCAGGGTGCATGCCCCTTGGGTTAAGTCATATTCACCGAATCACTCACGCTCATCAGGTGCATTGACTGGAGGTTGATGAGACATTCCTTGTGCAAAAAGACTAGTTAGGGATGGCATTTGACTAGTAGCTGTGTTTGAACTGGGGAATGAAAGCTGGTCTACGAGCTGGACCACTCTGCCTTCATGCGGGAAACACATCACTTGAAAGAGTGAGGAAACAATAGCTCCCATGCTATAAATGTAGTCATGCCCAAGGAGTAGATTATAATCTAATGGCCCTTAGACTACCATTACATTCAGATAAACGGTTTTCCTTCTTAAAGTTATAGGCAAATTTGGAAGGATCCCTAATGGTCGACTGATTCCTTTGTTGAAGCTTGACAGAGTTCGAATCTCAGGCAGAAGCGATGGCGAGCCAAGTTCTTTCCAAGAAGTTGAGGAAAGGATACTCACGGGAGCCCCTTCATCTATGATAGTACCAGCCATGACCATTCTGTAAGCTTGTACTATGATTCGGAATGGTACATTAGACGGTAGGCGAGGTCTCCCTAGTAGATTCCAATCGAAGGAAACGACTAGATTGCTTGGAGGAGGGACCGAATAAATGGCTGGATGAATCTTTGATGAACTTCCTTCCTATGGTAAAGGAACAGGTAGATTTCCCCCATGTTCATTGGACTCTGTGTTAACAAAAAGAATTTGAATGGTGTCGTTCTTGTTCTCTTTAGAGACTGTATCACCCGAAGATGGACCTTCTAAAGACAAGACTGGGTCGACTGCCATCTCAACCTGTTGACTTTGGTCTGGTGTGGACTCAGAGGGTTTATCTTCAATGATAGGTGCTTCAACCGGCAACAAAGGTGTGTTAGTCAGATTTTCAACTAGCGATTGACTTGGCAAGAGTTTCTTGTATCCAGGAGGAAGTCGCTGCGATGAAGTAGGAGGAATATCTAAGACTCTTTTAGCTTCGTCCAGGAAAGGACAACGATGGAGGGCATGATCGCCTTCACACAACCTACAAGGAAATCTAGATATTCCTTTCTATCCATTGACTTCGTTTTCACTAGTTGATGGTGTACTCTCAACATGATCGTTAGAGGTTGAAGACACCGGATTGTGCAAGCGGGGAGACTAGTCCCTTAAGATCCACTGGATGCAAGGAAAATCTTGATGATAGTGGTCTCCCTTGCAAATGACACATGGAGATTAAGATTTAGATGGTGTGGTGTGTGGATTTTCACCAGACGGTGCATGGTTGCCCCATTTCGTCGTTGGATTCTTCTTCTTCTTCTCCTTCCCTTTCTTCTTCTTCTCAGTTACTTGGTTTTTAGTGTTACTAGTTTCACCAAGCAAAGAGGAAGAAGGAGAGGGAGAAACAAATGAAGTAGAAGGTGGGGGAGCAACTCTAGTATCATCTGGTTGCTAATTTGATTGGTCAGGAATTACGGTGTTCTAAACGACAGAGGTCGAGAAAAGCCATATTGGCAAGCCAATTGTGAGTCCTGGAAGGGACAAGGTAGCCATATGTGGAGCACCAACATCTCCCCAAAAAGAGAAAGGACTAGGATTTGCCCCCAAGGGGAAATCCTTGATTAGTGGACTCCATTTTCTCAACCTAAGACCAATGAGGGAAAAGTGATGTTATTCCAATTAAAATATTTTTTATGACGCTTTGACACAACTTGCTTTTTCAATTTTAAAGAGTCAAGAAAAAGCTAAAGATGACTCTAGTTGCCTTCAATTTTTAATGAGCCTGAAGTGACAAGTGCTCATATGGACCTTTTCTTTTAAGGAGTCTGAAAAGGAATGAAAGTGACTAAGCTAGAAATCTAGACAAAGGGATTACCAAACCAATCGTAAAACTGAAGAATACTTTTTACATATGGCAGTCAATCTTCCCGATTGCTATGTTCAGTGCATTGCGATCGATAGGTCGGCAGACATGGCTTCCTAAGGATAAAGGATATAACCTATTGTGGTCTCCTAATATATACTCCACGGTACATGGGAGCACAAGTCAGTACTGGCACTTATCGTATTGAAAGGAGGAATCACCCAACCTATGATGAAAACGATAGTTACCAGGCTTTACGACGTCGGAATACGTCTCTAGCCTAGACTTCTAGATGTTGTGCATTAGGTTCCAAAGAATTTTTATGTTCATTGAGGTTTATTTTACAGTTGATCTTTCTTAAGAAGTTTACCTTTAAGGTTCACCACGTGATGTAGATATACAATTCCTAAATATGCAATCTCATATGATAAACAGTCGTTTACTTTCTTTTAGCAATGAAAATCCCAGCTATTAAGGAAAGAGAAGTAAAATTCTTTCAACATAGAGCAGAGAGCACACACTAAGATGCACTGTCCTAAATCAATTTCCGCATGCAGTCGAAATGCAAATTCACATGCATGTATTTGTTTTTCAGTTTCCTTAATGTGTGAATGACAAAAATACAACTAAATATAGATCTAAACTATCTTTCCTCAAAGAGACACTTCAGCAATTTCTTTTCAAAAAAACAAAAGGAAGATTAAGACGAAACTTTCAATTTCGACTTGAAAATTGCTTTTGACACTTCAAAGAATTGATAATTCAAATCAAATACAATGGCAAAAGTTTAATCGACTATCTAAAAGAGGAAGACTTTACGACACTCTTTTCTTTGACTGAAAACGACACTTGCGACACTTTCAAAACAAAAGAAGACAGTTCGGTTAAGCTACGGTTTCCAAAGGAGAAATGTAAATGATGAAAAATATATAAAAAACATTCACAATTCCTTATCAAAGGAGGTTGAATAATGCAAAGGAAGAGTGTTTCAACATTGATATATTGATCATAGACAACAAAACTACTGAATAGAGCTGAAGACAACAAAGAGAAAACCAAAATCTGGAGGCAGAAACAATCTCATTCAATCATCGCACCAGTAACACAGGGAAAGAGGGATGCATCTCACCTGCAACACATGGGAGGTGTGATGCATCTAGGTTGCCAATGAGAGACAGTGCGATGGTCCAGGGACGAGACTGAGCTTGCTTTTCACTCACAGTTTGCAGCTAAGTTCAGGGATTTAAGCTGAGCTAATGATAGGCAGTAAACATAAAGTACATGGGCTGATCTAATGAAGTTACTTGAGTTACCACCAGGGCACTTAAGATGTTTGTAAGTCAATTGTTCAGTTCATAAACAAACCCAGAGATTGACTGAAGCAGCATTGACCTAATTTGCACTTGCATAGCAAATGCAGTTCGAAGGCTAGCTGGCTTAACTTCAGGCTCCCTCTGTAGTTCATAAAGCAAACAAATAGAAACAAGCAAACAAACTATTCGCTCCCCAGTGGAGTCGCCATTTTGTTATCGGGAAAACTAGTGTCCATTCAGAGCTGCTAGTCCCACTATGACGGGTAGTTATCTTAGAAACAAACAGTTTAAAGTTACTTGTGTTTTCCTTTATGAGAGATAGATGAGAGAGAAGCAGAGAGTACCAACCTCAGTCTTTTGCTAGTCTCCTTGTTTGTTTCCTCCCTCCCTTGATAGAGCTTTTGCCACTCCTTTCTCACTTGTCCCGCTTCAAAGAACACCTATAGAATCAAAGCAGCAAAATACCATCAAAGCATAGAGATCTATAACCATAAACAACATAGGATCAGATGTATATTAACCATACAAATGCATACACAAATACAAGATTCAAAGATATACAAGTATATGGAGGAAAATTCAAATAGCTTTGTTGATAGAAGTAGTAGAAGAGAGGATTACAACCAAGCTGTTTGATCCAGTGCCATCCTCCCAGCATGAAAGCCCTCTTCACCTCATGAAAAGCTTAGATCACCCAACAATACAATGTTTCACACAGAAACCAACAACACTTCCTTACAAAATACAAAATTCCAGCCTTTGGATCTCTGGGATGAGGGATCCATATATAGATTTTTGCAAGTGGGTGAGTCAGCTTCTGGGATTTTGATTAGTGTCATTTCACTGATAGTTCTTGGTTCCACTTGGAGATTTCATGATCTCTTACTCATCCCTGGGTGAATTCAGAGAGGCAAGTGTCAAATGAGTAGTTTCTAGAAGATTCTCAGGGTTTCCACCTAGCAAACTGCCTCTGCCATTTGTCTGCTCTCGCTCATCGCACCCTACAGAAGGGATTTTCAGTATGCATTGCACTTTTTGCAAGTGACAGGTGAGATGCATCACACCCTCAGCATGGAGTAGTCTGTATGGTCCAATTTTAACCAGTTTTGAGCAGTGTTTCAGGGAGAACTTCTGGGAAATGATGTAATCAGCTGACGAAACAACACTTTTAGGGGTTTAGAAGCCCTTGGTTTATGGACATATGTGATTGGGGTTTCAATGCCCAAATATGTCTATAACAATGAAGTATGGGTTTAGGTTTATTGGTGTAAGTTGTTGTGCAATGTCTGATGTGTCCAATAATGGTAGAAAGTATGGTCGAAGAGAGTCCACATTGAACACTGGGTGCAAGAAAAGGAATGGGGGAATGTTGAGCTCAAAATCATTGTCTCCCACAACTTTAGTGATGGTGTAAGGCCCATATTCGAGTGTTTTGAGCTTCTGATGGGCTCCAACAAGGCGTTCCTTCTACAAATGCAACCAAAATTTGTCGCCCACCTAAAACGTATGTGGCACCCGATGCTAATCATGTTGCTTATTGTACTTAGCATTGGACTTATCTAGGATGTCTTGCACTTGTTGGTAGATGTGCTAGGCACGTTCAATAAACTTTGTTACTCTATCAAGCTCATACTGTACGTGTGTAGATTCTGTTCATGTGGTCACATGAGGCATGGCAACATCAATAGAACATAATGGTTGAAATCCCAGACCCACTTGAAAGGGACTATCACTAGTCGAGCTACGGAGAGATTTGTTATTACTGTGCTACACATAGGGAAAGCTCTCATCCCAAGTTCATGGATGCTTGGAGCTGTACATGTGTAGTATGTGCACTATCATCCTGTTGATGACCTCTATTTGGCCATCAATATGGGGATGGAATACAGTTGACTTGGTGAGGTTGGTCTCCAATAATGTCTAAAGGCTCGACTAGAATCTTCTTAGGAACCTAATCTCCCCATATGATATAGTAGTCTGCAGGATCCCAAAATGTACCCACACTCGTTCAAAGAAGAGTTTGGTAGTGTCTTATGCTTTGATACTCTTCTTACAAGCTACCAATATAGCCATCTTAGAAAATATGTCCACAACCACACATGCATAGTCCTTGCTAATGAGTCCCATAAGTAGGTATATTTTGAAGATCATTATGCCATCCTCTGGCCTTAAAACGATCCTTCTATCACATTAATTCAAATTTTTGTAATATTATGCTTAGTAAGAGGATTAAAATGTGTTTGTCATAGTATGTGGCATAATGTGGTTTAATTTTAGGAAAAAGAGTCATTTTTTAGGAAATTAATATGCAGGGGATTAATGGAGACAACTAGGAGAGAATCTAAAGGGTTTGTTCACCTCCTTAACTCCCTAACTTGGATTGGGATCACAAAATCCTCTCTCACCAATTCGAATTCATTGGCATCTCAGTGACTCCTAGTCCAAGAGAAGCTCAAGAGGGACAAGATCCACCATTTCTGAGATCAAGGAGGGAATCACTCCTACTTTCAAGGGAGTTGATATCAACTTCCCTTTTTTATACATAAACAAGAAGAAAATATCATTGGGATTCAAAGTTTTTGTGCATCTTGGTGTAGCTATAGAGCTTGAAGCTTGACATTGTCACTTTGGACTTTTTGTGATGTATAAGACCTTTACTTTTTGATAATCAGAAGTTGGATTTTAAGCTGAATTTGAGTTAGTTTCAGAGGGAGGAGACCCTTGGATTTGGGCCCAACTTAAAGGCTTTGGTCCCTCTTTTTATACTTATGTTTCTTCTTGATTCCAAACAATTCATAGTTTCTTTCATTTTAGTAGAAACTAATATATAAAAACATGATTTTGCAAGCCTCTTCCTCACCTCTCTTGTCAGAGAATGAGTGGAAGGATTCACAACGTTATTCCAAAAATATTGTGTTTATGATTTCTTGGAAATATATTAAGGATTATTGTTTTGTGTTACATTTTCTTTTTTCGGCTTAGAAATCAATTTAATGATTATATCACTGTTATGGCATAAACTAGATGTTATTTAAATTCAACTCATCTTTTCCATCATAGGTTATCTCATTTTGTTAATGATAAATGGATGTATGCATGTGATTGATTGCATGGATGTGTTGATCTATAGGGAAGGGAAACTTTACCACTTACATCTTAAGCTCCTTCATCTTATCTTTCCACCTTCAATTCTTTCCCAAAACTCTATTTCCATAAGTCATTTTGCCTAAGTATACTATGAGCACTCATCCCATTGAAAAATAGACCTTTGAGAGGCCTTGAGCTTGGCTAGGGGCTCAACCCAACCTACCTTCATTTTCTTCAACTTCGATCCACCTGTACATACCCTCAAGACATCATTATCACCTTCAAAATCCACTCGGAATCCCTCATGTAGCAGTACATGAACTCTTGTAGTAGTCACGTGTAGCAAGCTTGTAGAACCACTTTCCTTCATTAGTTTTGATCCCCATTGCAACTTTTACTTAATTAATATGAATAATGTCCCCAAGCTATGATTTGATGATCAGGGGAAGCTCCTAAGCCACTCCAACCACTGCTTTTATTCACTACAAAACATAGTATAATTAGTTTTTTATCACAAGTATGATGCAAGTAGGCTACTAATATTCAAGAAAGTGAGAACTAGGAAGATGATACATGCAATTATGAATAATAGTTTGATGAATTATGCAAGATAAAAAAGCTTCCTTTCTATAAGTAGATTTTGTATTTTGATGGGTTTTTCAAGATAAAATAACCTTCTTTCTGTAAGTAGATTAGTTTTCCTTTCATGAATTGATTATTTAAAATCTACAATTTCAGTCAATGGAATTTACACTTTCATAGCTAGAATTAGTTTTCAATTATACCTTCATCAACACGATTTCATTTTAATTCAGTAGGAGGAATGGTCTTTGAGCACTTTTGATCTAATGTCATGACTGAGGGTGGCATGAGTGGAATCCCATGTCCTATGCATATAGCATTGTCACCTCTAAGTTTGTATGAACCCAGGTTAATAATTTGAGTTGAGGAGCCCTTGGGAGTTGCAACATTCTTGGTGCAATGCCGAGGCTCACCACTTTTTTGCGTCGTTTTCGGGGAGGTGTCTAAGTAGATGTTGTTTTTGCTTGAGCATTATTTTATGTTTAGCATACTGTTTTTGAAAAGGTAAAAGAATAAAAAAAAAAATCTTCATGCCTCGTAAGAGTAGGGATAATCAAGGAAAATTCTTACCAAAAAACCCCACACCGTCAAACAATCAACCCTTAGTATTATTCGGTGATAGTGAGCTTCCCTCTCTGACTGCAGGGGAGTTAGAAGACCCTCTAGGTGAGAAACCTGAAATTTTTTAAGAACCTATTGTAGAAGAAGAAGAACTTGCTTCACCTACCCAAAATATGGCTAAAAATAGGGACAGTGAGCTTTTCCCTATCAGAGAGACTAATGGAGAGGCTAGAATTAAGAATATAAGACCTATTTTCCTTCCACAATTCCATGGATTAACCTCTAAGGATTTTGACACATTCATGTTTGAATTTGTTGTTGTTTGTAGGACCTATGACTATGCCTTTGATGAGTAGAAGCTGAAGTTATTCCTCTCTACCCTTAAAGATGCAACCTTGCGTTGGTTTATGGGGTTGCCTAGGGGTAGCGTCACTACTTGGGCTCAAATGCATCAGGCCTTCAATAGAAGGTACAGGGACAACTATTGGTCCAAAGAAACCAAGGAATAAATATTTATGATGGCTCTTGGATGTGATGAATCACTTGAAGAATATGAGGAGAGATTTCAACTCAGTTATAGGAGAGACAACTATACCCTTGATCTTGAATCACTCAAGCTAGTTCTTCTTCAAGGGATCATGGAGGATATGTTGTAAACCCTCAAAATGATGTCTGGAGGAGATATCTATTTAGTGTGGTTTTTCACTCATTTTATAAACCTTCTTTCCCTTGTTTTGACCTTTATGTCTTTCAGACCTGTGCCCTTATATAACCAAATTCCCCGTTTTCTTACCTTTTTCATCCATTTTACTGTCATGTTACTTTACTGTATTTTACCGAATAAATGCGAGGCTTTATTTCTTTGTGAGGCTAACTGGACTAGAAGCAGATAGGCAGCAGGACTTAGCTACAGGAAATGGTAGAACAGTTCGTTGTTAGACCCTGAATGTTGTTACATATCACTGCTACATACTAGGTTGCTGCGACACATCAGTGTTGTTACAGGTTGCTGTTACACATCGGGTACTGTTACACCTTATGTGGATCTGACGTTACACCAACAGCGCTGTCTTCAATTATGCCGCGTCATCCCGAACCATCATTTGCTCAATATTGTTGCACCGAAGCTAGAAATGTGGGTACTATTCCACATAACAACTGTCGGCAGTAGATTGTTTATTTTTGAGGAAACAAGATTCAAGAAGTTGCAACTAATGTATATTTATTTAGCAGTAGGTTGCAACTTCTTTATTTTTGGATCAGCATGAGAATTGAAGATTCTCATGGCTAATCTGTTTTCTAATTTTCGGGATGTAATAGTTATAAAAGACTTGGGTTTTTATGTATCAGGGATGAGCGCATAGAAGAGCACTATTACTCTGTTTCTGTAACTCCTAAACTCATTTTAATATCAATTGGCATAGTGATGCTATTATTTCTTCTCAACTGATTCGTTAATCACCTTTTGTGTCCTTCTATGCCCTGCTGAGAAGCAAGGGCCTTCCTCTTTGCAGGGATTGCAGTGATTAGGTAGTGTACATTTCAGTTTCGTTTATTGATTTATAGTTTCTCACTGTTACTGCACATATCATGGATTACGTTCACTACTGCTTTTATTATCTTATGCTGTTATACAGAGTTAAACAACAGAGGAATAGTAACCATCTGGAATAGATGTTAGCTCTAGGTGTGGAACGCCTTTATTCCAATAGCTGCGAGTTGTGATTTGATTATGTGGATGGTTTTTTATATCTGCATACAGGATTGATTCAGTAAATTAGATTAGCGACACCTTTTATAGTTTTTATGCAATTTCTTATGCTTGTCTGAAGTGTATCGGCACAGATAGTGCGAACTCCATTGAAATAGCAAGACCTACCCTAGGTTGATAATTAATGTTGCATTCTGAGTCAATTAAGGTTGATAAAACAACACTAAATATCTATCAGTTATCCTATAAATTTTATCCAAGAATCACTCTAGGGCTTCCAGGAAGAAGGGTAGGGCTAATCAAGGCTTGGTCAGTTCCTCTCCCTTTACAACATCCATCGAGAATGAGGTAGGAAACATGTGTGAGGATTCCAAGAGTGAAATGGTGCATACCTTTTCATTATAGATGGATACCATGCAAATAAAAAGGAAGCAGGAGGAAGCAAAAATGACACTAGCTATTTTCTACCCTAGATGCACCAAAGGACATCTTAGGAATGAATAACCATCGAATGTCATCGAGGTCTGCCTACTTTGTGAAGAAAATCATGCAACAAACAAATTCCATTCTTTTTCGGGACTAAAATCTATATACCAAGGGGAAAAAGGTGAGTCAAAGAAACTTTATTTCATTAATCAAGGAAGACCTCAAGGACCTCGACCATATTAAGAAAGCATGCAAGGTGCATGCTACCTTATTATATTCCAAATCAGAATGCACCTTTGCAACCTTGGTACTTGTCCACTCATCCATCCTGGTCCACACCTCCTTCTTGTCCTTATTCTCCTCCATATCCTCCTCACCCTGTCAACCATCGTTTTCATCCATATCCACCCCATTCTTCCCAATGGGGCAACCCATCACAAGGGTGGAGGCCTCAAGTTAACCAACCTCCTGCTTTACTACCTCCACGCTAACCTCAACCACATCTCACTCATCCTACTCCACCTAAGTAGCCTCAAATGCATGTTCAACCCAATATGAAATAGAACAACAAGCAAGCACAACAGGTCTATAGTGGAGAGACATCCTATCCTGCTTATGCTATGGAAATCCAAGAGATCAACCTTCGGTCTGGGAGAGTGCTTCCAAATAACCACCCACATTCTCCACCTAAAGATATTGAAGAGATTGAAGAAGATTGAATAACACCTTGGCAAAATATTGCATTGAAAAACATTAGAACTTGGCACACATTGGCACTTGGCATGTATTGGAACATATTATAAGTGTGCCTAGCATGCCCCTTTTTAAAAAGATAAAGTCTCGACTTCTTAACCCTCTTATGTGTTCATTTCCTTGCATTTTAGCTTGTTTATTCCTTTTGTTTCCTTGAAACTCCTTGACGCATATTGGCATACTATGGCACCATGCACATCCTAGCATGTCTTAGCACCTGGAATGCCTTGGCACTATTTGGCACATGCTAGCACACCCCGAAAATACCTCGCACACTCTAGCACTTCTTAACATTCCCTGATATTACCTAGCGTGCCTTACCCGTGCTTAGCATACCTTGTTACTCCCTCCTTGGCATGACAACTAGCACTCATTAACACTCCTCGACACACCCTTATATTCATTCACTTCCATGCATTTTGACCTAGTGCTCCCTTGTGTTGTCCTAGTACTCCCTAACACTCCTCAACATGCATTGGTACTCTCTAGAACACCTTAGCACTCTTCGATATGCTCTTCCACTTCATAACATGCATCACACTCCCTGACGCACATTGGCACTTGGCACGTGTTGGCACTTGGCAAGTATTAGCATGTTTGGCATGCGTTGAGATGACTTGGTATGATTTGGCATGGTTTAATATTAAATTTATTTGAGATCAATTATTGGAAACTAGATGAGAAGAAATGGAGGAAGATTTGGCACTTAGAATGCATTGACACTTGGCACTTGGCACCTAGTGTTGGTTTTCCTAGCATGACCCTCATGGAAAAGGTAAGTTGATGACTTACTAACCCTATTATGTGTTCATTTACTTGTAGTTTAACTTGTTCCTCCCTTTTGTTCCCTTGACAGTCCCTGACATGCATTGTCACACCCTTGTACATCTTGGCATGCCTTCGCACTTGGCACATCTTATCTTGTTTGACATGTCTTCATACTATTTGGCACATGTTAGCATGCCCTAGCATTCGCTAACACGCCTTGGAAGTCATGACCTTACAACTAGCATTACATTTTTCCATGACTTGGGAACATTACATTCACTAGAACACCTTGGCACTCCCTAGTTTTCATGCCCTCTGTTATCCTCCACAATGTCCCAGGCTGATGAGGAGATCGTCGAAGGTAATCACAGGCCAAGATTTTAGTTTGGTAGCTAGTCCTACCAAACCATAGAGGGCTCTCTCTATGAAATCACAACAAAGATATGACTGGAACGTAAAGTATTTTAGGCTAGATAGCTAGGTTCAAGTGGGTTTTGGAAAATTTAGGGTTTTGTTGCTGGATAAGGGAGAAAAACCAGGTAGCTAGGTTAGAGGATCAAAGCGTTAAAACAAAAAATACAAAAAGGAGAAGGTAGCATTACTTTTTTGATGGATCTTAGGGTTTTTCGGTGTAGTGTAGTGTTTAGAAGAAGTGAAAAGTATTAATGAGCATGAAACATGAATTCATTAAGTAAGAAATAAAGTAACACATAATGATTTTTCCATCAAAACAGAGCTTTATGCAAAGAATTTTATCTCTAAAATGTAATAAAAACCATTGAATAGTTGATGAATGGAAAGAGAAGATTAATATCTTTCATATAAAGCTATAACAGAGAAAAAATAGCATCACAAACTTACTTCACATGAATTCCTAGATAATAGTTGCAAATTGTGTCCTTTGATTTCCAGAAAATGTCCAAGTACAAGCTACAATAGTTCTCTCCTCTGAAATCCAACCCATTCTATCACGGAGAAATTGACACATAAGTACCAAAATAACATCTCCCCACTCTTAGGGTTTGAATCAATGACTCTAGGAACTGTAGGAGGAGGTGTTCTAACCAAACCCTAATGTCTAAGGAAGTTAAAAAACGACTTCTACAATTAACTTTGACTCCAACCTCTCTCATAAATGAGGTCAAATTTACATCAAAACAACTTATAAATAATTAACCACCCATTATTTTCATTTACTTTTACCCCTCACATTCATCTACTTCACCCTTTTGACTTTTACCAAAGTCAAACTAGGAATTACAAAAAATCACACAGTGAAAATTTTACAAAAATCTCAGAAATTTCCAGGTGTACAACATGTTGTTGGAGGCCATTTTTGAGTGCCTTTCTTTTGCAAATTTCTCAAAACCCGAGCCCCAAACCAGGAAAGTGGGCAAATGGGGTTTGAGATGGGGTCATAAGCTTTCCAAAAATGTTGATTTTACATCATTTGGAGCCCTAAGGAAGAAGCAAAGTGTGAGCTCGTTGTGTTTCTAGACAAAAAATTGCCAAAATATTGAAAGTCTGCACCAAAACACAAAATTTTCTCCAAACCCTCCCAAAATTTCTCTAGAGATGCCTCCTTAGCACACCCAGAACTTGCTAACACTCCCTATCATACACTATTATTCATTCATTTCCATGCAATTGAAACTAGTCCTTCCTTGTGTTTCCCTGACACTACCTAGCATACCTTGGAAATGCCTCCTTAGCACACCCAGAACTTGCTAACACTCCCTATCACACACTCTTATTCATTCATTTACATGCAATTGAAACTAGTCCTCCCTTGTGTTTCCCTGGCACACCCTAGCATGCGTTGGCACCACACCCTAGGACCTGACACCTCTTGGCATGCCTAGCACTTGGCATGTCTTGGAATGACTAACATGCCTTGGAACTTTCTAACATGTGTTATCACTTCCCGACATTCCTTGCACACCTTGGCACTCCCTAGTTGTCATGCCCTCATAGATAGCCTTACTTTTTTTGTGACTTTGGAACCCAACCAAGTCATTGAAAAAATAGTGTTGTCCCTAGACAAAAGTCTCCTTTTGTCTAAAATTTCTCTTTCCATCCCCTTATCGTAATTGTAGGCTTACTTATTGCAAGTCCTATTATGAAATTATCCTAATACACTTCATCCTTGGGATACCTGGAAGACACTCTTATTCATTTATTTCCATGCACTTTGACCTACTTCTCCCTTGTGATGCCCTCATACTCCCCAACACTCCTCGATATGCATTGACATTGGCTGGCATGTGTTATCACACCTTTTCATCCTTGGCATGCCCTAGCACTCCTTAGCTATCATGCCCTCATAACTACCCTTATTGGTTTTAAGACTTTGGAACCAACCAAGTCCTACCTCAACTACAACATCTTGACCAAGTTACAATTACTACAACTATACTATCCCTTGTTCACCTAAGAATGGCCTATAACTCATCTTAGGCTACTCATGCCCAATCTTAGCTCATCTCACTTAAGAAGTTACCAAGTCAAGGCTCACGTTTAACCATGGCCATAAAACAACTAAGCAACATAGTTTACATCTTGACATGGCATAGCACCTGGCATGTCTAACAATTTCTTTGCACTATGTGGCACATGTTAGCATTCCCTACATGCCATGGCATGCTTTAACACTCCCTATCATACTGTACCACTCCTTGACATGTCATGGCACTATTGCATGCCTTGGAACTACCTAGCATATAACTTTGTCACTCCCTCCTGAGCACACTTGGAATTCACTGACACTCCCTATCATACACTCTTATTCATTCATTTCCATGCATTTTGAAATAGTTTTCCTTTTTGTTTATGTCACACTCCCTAACATGCATTGGCACACCATGACACGCATTGGCACACCCTGGCATGTCGCCCTAACACTCTAGCATTTCTTGGCACCACCTAACATACCTTGTCGTCCCCTCCTTATCACACCTAGAACTCACTGAAACTCCTTGTCACACACTCTTAGTCATTCATTTCCATGCATTTGAAACTAGTGCTCCCTTATTTTTCCCTAGCACTCCATAATACTTTGTGGCATCCATTGGCACACCCTAGCACTTGACACATCTTGGAATGTTTCCATGGCTTCTAATATGCCTTAACACTGCCTAGCATACCTTATCACTCCCTCCTTAGCACACCTAGAACTCACTAACACTTCCTATCACAAAATCTTAATCGTTCATTTGCATGCATTATTTTCACCTATTGCTCCCTTGTGTTCCCCTAGCACTCCTTAACACTCCCTAGCACATGTTTTTGATGGAAAAAACACTATATATAGGGTGGCTCATCCTCCATTTGTGGACAAGCAAATTTGGCTAAGTAAGTCTGTAATAAGAAGTGAGAATATAACCAACGAAGAGAAGGAAACAAAGAGAGAAGATTTTGGTGTTGTTTATATGTCTGTTTTAGGGCTAATAGATCCACACGTGCGAAGGAAGGAAGAACTATCTACTACAGAAAAGGTTGAAGATCTTGTTGTTGTCCAAGAAGTCGAATCAAGGAAGAAGATAAGCAAGGTTACACGTTGAATTATAATAAGAGTTCATACCATCCAAGCGAATAAGATCAAGGTTCAAAAGGTTGGTCAACCACACGTTCTAGGGTTTATGCAAGAGGGCCAAGAACTATAGATCTGATCCATGGAATTGGAATTTGAAGGATAGTTGAGTTATTCAAGGAAGAGGCTTGATCATCGTTGACTCAAGGAAAAATAAGGAAGTTGAATCAAGGAGGCTTGTGACTTGGCCTTGGAGAGGTCATTGAGTCAAGGGTCTAGGCCATGGTCATGGTATTCACCAATTTAAGTCTATATAAGAAGAAGATCTCGTTTGGGTTTTCCTCTCATGTTGGAGAGGTTTTGGCCCTAGTTGATCGCATATTCTATGTGTCTCTTTTCTCCTCATTGTTTATTCATTGGTATATGTTTGATGAAGAATATTGTTTTGAGCATTGTTTGTTATTGTGGATTAGTCTTGAATGTGTTTGTGTATGAAAAATTGGTTGGGTTTGTAAACTATGAGTAGAGCAGTGTTTGAGTGATGCATGCTTCCTACAATAGAATGTGTCTCTTACTTAAAAAATTAATTTAGTGGAAACATGGGTATTTGGACAATTATTTTGGAATTTATGCACCTTACAAGTACACTAACTCATACAATGCATAAATATAATGGAAAGCTGTAAAGTGTTGCATCATAGAAAGGATGTTGATAAAATATGATACCTTAAATGTACATGATAGTTTAGAAAGGTGGGGAATAACTCTTATTTAGTCATAGGTAGCCTAATCAATTCCTTTTTTAATATTTAAATGTCCATGATGATTTTGAAAGTAGGTGGGTAGCAATTCTTACTCGTGTCATAGATAGCCTAATGAGTACTTTTCTCTATCTAGAATGATACTAGATACAAAAAAAAATTGTATTGTGTGCTTCTTCAATTTTTTTTATAATATATCATGTTATGAAAAGTTTAAAATAAGCTTCTCACTTTGGTTCTTGCATTTGTGGTAAAATTTGAACCCAGCTTCTGAAAGTAGTGTTATTCTGGAGGATACCAACAATATTTTCACTCCATAAAGGTTTTAACCTATCTTTAGTCTTTGATGAGTTTTTTTGGATGATTGTACTTTAAGAATAAAGATGCATCTGCAGTTTCCTCACTTGCTAATTTATAATCAATGAAAAAAATCAAAATAATTACTTACATTTATTTGTTGAGTTTACCTGAAATTGATGGAACGCGGTGATTACATCAAATGAGTGTGAAATTGAATTTTGAAATTTTATTAATGTCCTCAATGCTTGGAAAATGTAATGGGATCAGATGATAAGTTAGCATGTAAGGTATTTAGTGAGACATTGCTTCTCTTCTAAGAAAAGTATATCTAAACCAAGTGTAATACCAGGGAGAGAGAGGATTTTGTATTGTGCAAATCTTAGTTGTGTGGGTTTGGGGCTAAGGAATAGTTGCTCCATTTAACTGAAGTAAAATGAGAGGAAATGAGGCAATGCATTCTTTGTAAATCTTATCTATGAGGATTTGGGGTACAAGGCTAAGTCACTTCACAATTGAAATAAAATGAGATCAAATGAGACAAGGACTTGAAAATTATTAGTTATATGTAATGACATTAAAGTGAGTAAACACAAAGTATCAAAATTCGAAGTAGAATCAACCCTTGTGTATGAAAATTCAGTCAAGCATTTTTTATGGCTGAATTCCCCCTCAAATATACATTTGATTAATGCAAAATCTTAGAAAACCACATCTATGTAATTGAGGTATCCCTCTTAGATGCACAAACCTTTCCCCTTGGCTTCCCATTGACTTTGAGGTTGTGTTCCCCTACACTCCTATATGCTTACTAGGGATACTACACTCCAACATGATAGATTCTAAGATATATTGTGATAGGGGGGATGAGGGTTTCGAAAATTCTTGTTGCCACAGGAAAGTATTGCCATGTTTAGTTCAACAATACAGAAGCAAAATGCTCATGTAGAAGGATTTATGGTGCTTTTTCAATTGTGGGAAATAGAAATGCCATACATTATGGTGTTTCTTGGTACAATATTACCGATTCATGGAGAAAGATCAATGGTTCCTTGGGTGGAACTATACCAATGTGTGGGTGGGACTAGGCTCATGAGATTCATTTTTTACTACCATCACAATGAACTACAGCCAAATTGACTCATGAGATTCATTTCTTACTACCATAACAATGAACTACATCCAAATTGGTTATAAAAGATTGCATTGTTAAAAGTTAATTTTTAGCTTTAAAGTTTGACCTAATAATTATAAAACCAAATCTCATTTGTTTAAATAACATGGAAACCCATAATATTTTTTTTTACAGAAACGATTATGGATTATATTAACTGAGTGGTCTAAATGCCAGATTTCAGATTACAATGAGAGGGAGCAGAGCCCAAATAGTTTCGACAACCTAAAGTGTTATGGAGCTTGTGGTCAGCTTCCAGCTCTTTTTGGCTATAGCTATGGAATCGATTTCTGTGATTTGCCCAAGATTATAAGTACAAACGAATTGTTTCAATAGCAAGCAGTAAAACATAACAACTGACTAATTATGGAATTGGATCCCATGTTTCATCCCCGTCTCTTATCATTGCCCCAACATAGAGAAGGGCAACTTTATTAGCTTCAAGATCTGCTTCTTTGTTGTTTTCTCTCAATATGTGGAAGTATTTCAGATTTTGGAAGAGTTTCCCTAAACTTCTGATTCTAGATATCAGTCTTGCCAATCTTAAGTCCCGAGGGGATGAGTTGGTCACCATGATTTTTATTATCACTTGAGAATCTGCAAAAATGTTTGCCTCCTTGATTTCCAAATTCAAGAGCAACTTAAGACCTTGGAAGAGGACCAAAGCCTCAGCTTGAATGCTGGAGTTGATCCCCAGACCCCAAGCAAAGTTGTGGGTCGATATGCCTTCAATGTTTTTTACAATTCCTTTTGCCCCAACCTTGCCAGGATTTCCCTTTGATGCCCCGTCAAAGAAGAGAAAGTATACCTTTTGATTGGAGATCCAGTCTTGAAAATATTCATTATTTTTCCCACTTATTTGCCAGTCTTTAGAAGAGGAGATATTTCTGGTAGCTTGATGAAATTGTAGATTTAGGGAGGCATCCCAAACAGTATCTAACTGATTTAGATTTGAAGCGTCTATTTGATCTCCTAAGCATTCTTTTAGCTGGAATTTTATCTTAGCTACTACCACCTTGACATCATGCTGAGTGTTTCTGAAAATTCTGCTATTTCGCTCTAGCCAGATCTACTAGCAGCAGATTTTAGGAAGGGAAGACCAAGCCGCTTTAATCACTTTGTTTTTGGGAGGAGGGTCGGGATAACTGTTCTGCCAATTAGCAGAAAGATCAATTATGGAGCTGGGGAGAACAAAATTGGGGTTCCAATAATCCATTAGCTCACTCCATACCTGCATAACAAATTTACAATTTAAAATGAGATGTGTGTCACATTCCACATTCTCTCTGCACAGGGGACACCTAAACGGGCCATGAAATCCATGCTTCTGCAATTTGTCATCAGTGAGCATTTTCCTGTGGCATAGAAGCGAATAGAATATGTCAATTTTGGGCAGAGAGGAGAGGCACCAGATCACATTCCAAGGAGCAGGGTCAGGAGGGACATGCGGTCTCAAAGAGAGTTTAGCGTAGCCTTGAGCTATGGTATATCCTGCAAAGAGCGAACCCCAGCCACGCGAGTCTCTTCTACGCACATGCGAGGGAGAAATACTGTTCAACATAGCACGAAGGCAGCAGCATTCCTGAAGAAGCTCCGGAGGCAAATCAATAAAACTCCAACCTGCCCAACGCGTCCCAGCCCACGTGGATATATCCCACAGAGTGGATTTTCCTGAAGCAGTCAACCAACAACACAGTGCATTCAAGGAGGAGCATTCACCAATCGGATCTCAGTCCATGATGCGATCAGTCCAAATATTTATGTTCTTCCCATTTCCAGGAATCCAGTAAGCATTGGAGCGGATCAGGGGGGCGGCTTTGGAGCAGAGCCTTACAAAGGGAGAGATGCCTTAGGGGAGAGGCCCATCCAGGCATCTAACTCTCTCGCCTTTGAAATATTTCCTCCATAGTGCTAATTGGGCCTAGCCAGGCTTGGGCGCAATAATTTTCCAGAGAAGTTTGGCTCCCATGGCAATGTTCTAAAGGGAAAGGTTCTCGAAATTTAATCCTCCCTCCATTAGTGGCTTGGAGACAGTCTCCCAATTAACAAGAGAGATTTTCCTCTCATTTTGTTTGCCTCCCTTCCAAAAGAAATTGCGTATGTGCTGGTCCATTTTCTGAAGAATGCCAATTGGAGCAAGGAGTACTGAGAACTGAAATAAGGGGAGACTATAGAGCACAGCTTTGATGAGGACTAACTTGCCCGCAATATTAAGCCAGTTGAATCCCCATGCCTGGAGTTTGTTCTTGAATTTTTCCACTTGGGGGAGCCAATCCATGCTGTAGGCCGACTTGAGGAAGATAGGGAGCCCAAGATATTTAAAAGAAGTCCAAGCTGAAGAGGCTGCGAATCCAAAACATCTGGCAATGGAACTAAGCAAGTTGGGCATAATATTCCAATACTAAATGTGACACTTCCCCTTGTTGAGACTACTTCCCGACGCCATACAAAACTCATCAAGAGCTTCTTTAAATTTGTTGGCTGATTGGATCGATGCAGCCCCCAGCAGCAAAGTATCAACTGCAAAAAGGGCATGATTGATGCTTTTGACTCCTCTTGCAATGCAAACCCCTAATATCTCCTGCTCTTGCATTTTCTTGTTTAGATGGAAACTGAGAATAGAGGCTTGGAGAACAAACAGAAGAGGAGAAAGAGGACACCCCTGCCTTAGTCCTCTTGAGGCTTTGAAAAAACCAGCAGCTCTGCCATTTACAAGGGGAGCAATCCATGGCTCCAAGATGCAGGCCCGAATCTGGTTTATAAAATTCTCCCCAAATCCAAACTTTTGCAGAACATTCAAGAGAAAATTGTGCCTAACACGATCAAAAGCATTTGCTAAGTCCAGTTTGATAGCCATACCTTTTTCCTTGCACTGCTGGCTTGAAAGGATTGCCTCTTGAACTAAAATGAAGTTGTCCACTCGCTGTCTACCGTGAATAAAGCCCCCTTGATTCTCTGGAATGATTTTTGGAAGAAGATATTTCAGCCTGTTAGCTATTACTATGGTGATCAACTTGTAGCCAGTGTTGCAAAGAGAGATGGGATGAAATATATTGAAGGAGTTAGCACCTTTCTCCTTGGGGATGAGTGCAAGGAACGCAGAGTTTTTACTACCTCCAATTTTTTGACAGGCTTGGGATTTTTGGACCATTTTATAGAGATCTTTTTCCACAATATGCCAACAGGAATCAAGAAATCTGGCGGAGAATCCATCCGATCCTGGGGCTTTTTCTGGGTCCATGGCAAAGAGAGCATTCTTTACCTTAGCCTTGGTGACTTTAGCTTCTAACTGGTGGTTCATCTCAACAGTGATTGAAGGGGGAATGCAGTCCAGAAGACAAGAATTCTGAATCAGATTCACATCCTCACTGTATAAATTTTTGAAATGAAGAAATGTTGCTCGTTTGATGCTTGCGAAGTCCTTGTGATTGGTAGTATCTCCCTTGATTTCAAGAATGGAGTTGAAGCATTTTCTGGCTTGAGCTTGCTTGTGAAAGAAAGAAGAATTTATGTCTCCCGCTTTGAGCCAAAGGAAGCGAGATTTAATCCTCCAAAATTCCTCTTCAGCCAGGCAGGCTGTATGAAAGTGTTGTTGGAGTTGGACCTCCTTATCGAGGATTTCTCTAGTTACATATGCCTCTTCCAAAAGCAAATGATGTGCATCTAGTTGATTTTGGAGATTTTTCCTTTCAACTTCTGGATTAGGAAGGGTTTTGGCCCAGCACTTTAGGGCAGATTTCGTTCTTCTGAGCTTTTCTTCCCACACATAGAATGGTGATCCATTGACTGGCTGAGACCAACTTTCCTTGACTATCTGCAAAAAATTGGGTTCCTTGACCCAGAGGGGGCTAAATCTGAAGGGGATGGGGCCAAGATCGAGATGGGCCCAGAGTTCAAGCTTGATAGGATTGTGATCAGAGATGCTGCAAGAAAGGATTTGCATACTAGCATCTAATCCAAGCAAAAGAAAGGAACTTTGGACGAAGAATCTATCCAGCCTTGTTGCAATGTGTCTAGGGCCTACTCTTTTATTTGACCAAGTATACTTACCAGAAGAGGGCTTGATGTCTAACAGGTCCCAATCTTGCAGGAGGTCCTCTGCCCATTCCCTTGCCAGATCTCGCACAATGCAGCCTCCTTGCTTTTCTGAGGTGTGCAACGTGAGATTTAGATCTCCTGTAATAATGATGTTGTCTAGATTCCCAAAGTCTACTTAGCTTCTTATTGAGTCCCAACAGGCCTTTTTTTCTCCAGCATTGACCGACACATAAACATTGAAGAGACAAAAAGATTCTTTAGTAACGAGATGCTGCTTTTTTAGCATTAGTCAGTGAGTATTTGAAGTCTCAGACACTAACGAAAACTTACTATCATTCCAAAGAGTGCCCAGCCCTCCAAAGGCTCCTCGAGCTGAGACAGCTTTTGCTTTACTTTTACTCCAGAGTTTTTTGCTTGTTTGGAGGAAGTCTGAGTCCTCCATCTTGGTCTCCTGGATAAGGAATATGTCCGGGGCTTCTATTATTATTAAGTTTCTTATGGCCTCTTCCTTAATTTTTCTCCCCATACCCCTACAATTCCAAGAGACTATTTTCATTATTTACCTTTGCTCTGCTAGGCTCCCTTGGAGCCTTGAGACTGGTTTCTCGCCATATTCGACTTTTTTGCTAACAACTTCTCCAGAGTTGGTTGGCTGCCCTGTAACTTATCCTTGTACGTTTCCTGCTCTCTTTTCTCCCAATCTTTTTTGCGGCCTCTTGTTGATCTCCTTACAGAGGCTTGGGAGTCACCTATTTCTCCTTCCTCCTCTGAGTCTTCCAACTCTTGGTCCTCTTCCTCGACCTCGACAGGGATTCCTTTTGAGCTTTCTGCAACACTTGCATCCTTGGAAAAGATAGGTAGGTTACCTTTATCTGGAGACATTGCCTTTTGGTCCACGATCTCCTGGGTGTCCTCTGGCTGCGAGCTAAGAGGATCGAACTTATTTTCTGGAACAGGCTTGGGCGGTATTTGCTGAGCAAAGACCTGGTGAGGACCTTTGCCATTAGGGCCTCCTGACTTTTGTGTCTTGTGAGAATTTTTGGAGCACTTGACATGATTCCAGCCATCCTCCTTCCCTTGCACAGCCTCATTGTTGGGCGGGTAGCCTCTGGCGAAGTGGCCATAGACATGGCATTTCCGGCATTTGAAAGGCAGCTGCTCATAGTCCAGTTTCTGCACATGCGTCCATCTTCCGACATTGATTTTGATGGCCTCTGGCAGCCCCACCTCCATATCTACTTCTACACAGATCCTGGCGCAATCATATTGGTCCTTATTGTTTGCTCGATCTATGAATCTCCCAAGGGCATTTCCAATGTGCATCAAAGAGTCCCAATTCCAGCAATGAATTGGGAGATTTGGGAGCCTAACCCACACCGGGATTGCTCTGGGCACGTCCAATGCTGGATCAAAGTCTGGGGTCCATTTATTTAGGTACAAACCCTGAGGGCCCATGAAGTAGGGGCCGTTTTAGAATATCAGATCTTTGTCATCCTTTGAAGTGAATTCGAAGAGGAAGAATCCTCTCCCCAGAAAATAAGAGGTAACACTTTCTTTGATCAACGACGCCCAGTTTCTGTTGACCCAACTCTCAGTGGTTTTGGGGGATGGCATTGCCCAGTGAACTGGCCGATGAGAGCTTGCTCGGCCAAAGACAATGCAACCTAGATCGGGGTTTCTGGAGGAAGGGAGATCTCAGGTATATCGTCCAATTTTTTTATGAATTCCGCACATTCTGAGTTCTTATTCTTTGGAAGCCCTGCCAAGAGTTGATTAAAGGCCTCAGCAGACGAGGACGGCAGAGGAGGAGGGGGAGGCGCCTTGGGAGTGCCTAGCACCTCCATGGGCGCGAGCCCTAGAGTGCGGACCTGTCACAAGCAAGCGCAATAGTAGGCAGCAGCGCTGAGATTATACGGTGGAAACCCATAATATTAGTATCAGATAATTAAACATTAATAAAAAAATATTTATAGGTTTTTTTGTTTAATTATATGAAATCCAAATCTGAATTTGTTTAAAATTACAACTTACAACATGGTTAATTATTTTGTAATTTTGAAAAATAAAAAATATTTTTTTTTGAAATGAGTATACAATAAGATAAGAATATACATTCCATAACATTTTTGATATATTCATACAATATAATGTTTTAAAATTTATAAAAAAAAAATCATAATTATAATTAAAAAATTTAATGATCATCCAAATTAAAAATTTACTTTCTACGGCATTTTCTTTCTTACCTTAGTGTATTCGAATGAATGTTGAGTAGTTGAAAAAAAGGAAAGATCATTTTGGCACGTTTTCCGTGCCTTAGTATATTAGAATGAATGTTGAATAGTTCAGAAAAGAGGAAAGACCATTACGGCGCGTTTTTTTCCCCTCCTTAGTGTATTTGAATGAATATTGAGTAGTTGAAAAAAAAAAAGGAAAGACCAGAAAAGTTTTATTCCCAGCCTTAGTGTATTCCAATGAATGTTGAGTAGTTGAAAAAAGTACAATCTGATCTGTGGCTACATGGAAACAAGTAAGGTCGCTCGATCAATCTTTAGGTTTTCTAGATGGATCGTCATTCTTAGAATTGATTTGAATTTTTTTTTATATTTTCAGGTGAAATGTATGTTTAGTAGTTGAAAAAAAAGGAAAGACCATGGGCACAGTACAATCTGATCTGTGGCTATATGGAAATAGGTACAGATCGTTGTATCAATTTTTAGGGTTTCTAGATCGATGGCCATTCTTAGAATTGATTTGCAAATTTGTTTTATATTTTCAAATGAAATGTTGAAGTAATTCGTGGTTATATGGAAATAGGTACAGATCGTTGGATCAATTTTTAGGGTTTCTAGATCGATGGCCATTCTTAGAATTGATTTGCAAATTTGTTTTATATTCTCAAATGAAATGTTGAAGTAATTCGTTGGCAGTGATTGTTTCATGGTTGAATTTGGATGCGTTGAGAAATAAGATTGAGGAGGATCTCTTCAATGACTTGCTCACAAAACATGGATCTATTTTAGCTGGGCAAATTTGGATCACGATGGAAGGATCAGAAGCATTGGTCTTCTTTCAAGAGCCCAAGAAAATAATTGCACAGGTACCCTTTCTCTTCTTTAATTCCTTCCTCGATTTCAATTGTTTCAAACAATCTACCAACTTTTTCACCTGAAATTAGGTTATTTGGGTTTTGTTTTTAAGAATTTAGCTTCAAATGGACTACCCTCACAATTACTATATTGGCAATGAAATTTATGTTAAATATACGCTAAACACTTATAGTAGTTTGGTAGTATACCACACCATAAATTACAAAAATAGTATTTTGGTAGTATACCCTACCAGGAAAACAACGTAGACTTCTCAGGGTAACTCCCTGCCCTCCTTCATTTCAATGCAACACTAAAAGATTTTCTTGCTCTCTTTCCATTTCACAACAGTTCTTAATCAAAAATCTCAATTTCAAGCTCGGTTACGAAACGGAACAGAAGTCTTCGTTTCTGAGAAAAAAAAAAGGAATAGTTTTCATTTTTCAATGCAAGAAACTGCGTTTTCCAAAAACAGTTCGTTTCTTGAAACTGTTTTATGGAAAATGGTCATCTAGTTCATTTGCAATATGGATCTCTTCTCAACTAGACGTCTACATGAATCATAAAAAGCATTGGTTTTCTGGATAGCTTTTGAAGGCATTTTCATATTCTATGGCTAGAAGTCAACCATATATAGCTTAGATGCTAAGGGAACAAGTTTGTTGCAAATAAGTTGGGTGTTCTCCCTAGTGACAACATCTTGCAATAGTGCTTAATATATCTTTAACAATTTTGACTATTTAGGGATTTTATTAGTTAAAGTTATGTTATTTTTTTAATTGTAGTCATTGATGTGTAACAATGTATGGTTAAGCTTTTACAATTTTGTTTTTGTTATTTTTGTATTGCTTTTATTTAAAAGTGGATTTAGTGGTTGTATCTAATATTTAAAATGTGTATTTTTATATAAATTATAAATTTAAAATGTATCAGTTTTTTATATATTTTTATAAATTAGTAATGTATATAGATATTATATATATATTTTTATTAAATTAGTAGTTAAATAATTTAGTTAATTTTTCTAGTTAATTAATTATTTTATATAAACATTGGGACACAATATTTTTTTTTTGCATTGGTTTGGTTTATAACCTCTCAAATGATTGGAAAAGGATTTTGATAAAACCATCATATAGAAACTTTTATCAATTATTAGACTATCTGTAATATTAAATATCATCAACCAAAGACATTAATTTAATATATAAAAATAATAATTATCTATTATCCATCCCATTAATAGTTTTATCCCATTAATGCTTTTTTCATCGGTGATAAGAGAGATTATGTTAGGTAATTTGCAATAATAAAGCTTAAGAGAAACAAGCTATTGATTAATATGTCTATAATACAAACATAATGTCAACTATGATAAATATGGAAAGTTTCATAATTACATTGATAGAAATAATTGTAAATTTATAAAAATAAACAAGTCTCAAAAATCAAAATACAAAATAGAAATCCATCATTTAATAAATTTTCAATACAAAACAAATAGGAGTACTACTACAAGAAAATGCTCCTCTTCATTTATAAATAACCAGCGTAGATCTATCTCTCTCGAGCATCAAGAGAGATTAAATCTCTCTCTCTCTCTCTCTCCAGCATCAAGAGAGATTAAATCTCTCTCTCGAGCTACAAACCTCTTTAAGTAAAGAGATTTGATCCTCTCAATGCTTGATCCACAGTTAAAATGGATCTAGGTTGCTTTATTAGCCTTTGAATATACTACATTGCAGAAAAATACCATGGACAAAAACCATGGGTTAGGAGTACCATGGGAAAATATCATGGGCAAGAAAAACTATGTACTTGAGAATTTTATGTTTTTTAATTTTGTAATTTGATTTGATTTTGTTTTATTTTGACTGAGTTAAAATGCCAAATATTATAACATATTCCCCAGGTGGAAAGGGTCTCTTGGCACAAAAAACTAACAACCAAAAATATATTAAGAGGGGCGCTAGAATAAAATGCCTAGATTATGACATTTCTTTTCAAGACTTCAAGGTCTCTCTCGCTTGTTTTAATTTATGAAAGAAAAATGATGAGAAAAAACTAATAAATTAAATAAATATTAAATACAAAACCATGGAATCTAACAAAACCATGTGCAAAAACTAGCAAATTAAATGAATATAAAGTACAAAACCATGGAATATAACAAAACTATTGGCCATAACATTTTTTCAAAAGTTATTTTAACATAAATAAATCTAGGGACTAAAAAAGAATGGTTTGGTAAGTTCTAACCATGGGTGATAACATTTTTTTTAAAGTTATTTTAACATAATCATATTTAACAACTAAAAATGAATGGTTTGGTATGTTATAACCACACGTGATATTTATATATAATATTTAACTAAGTAGAAATTTAAAACAATCACAATTTAATCATTTTTTCACTTATTTATATTGATCAACCACACTTTTGAATTGGAAACATTAACTCAGATAACAAATTTTAATGGATCCAACATAATAAAATGAAAATTAATAAAAATAACTAATATCAAGAAAGAATATCTAAATTTAACTATTAAGATTTAACATAAAAATAAATTTACTATACAAAACCATATATATGATTCATTAAAATAATGAATATAAAACATGACTATATATAATAATCATTTAATCAATGCAAATACAAATATGAGATAGCCATTATACACTTTAACAATAATTATCGTAAATAATATATACTAGCCTAGATCCATCTTAATTTCGGATATACCAACACCCTAAGGGATCAAATCTCTTTTATAAATTAGTAATGTGTATAGATATTATATATACATTTTTATAAATTAGTAGTTAAATAATTTAGTTAATTTTTTTTCTTCACAAACTAGCAATTTAATATCTAGTTCAACTATACTTTTAAAATATATTATTTTTATTATTATAAAGATTAATTTTCTATTATAATGGATTAAAGGTAAATTTTTTAAAGTTTTCTCTTTAGATTTTGTCTTCAAACACATGTTGTAGTATTTATGGTTCTGCAAGTGGCAATAGTTCGAGACAACCCTCTATTTTTGGCTCTATATCTAATGGAGATCAACTCAATCTCCACCATCTTGTTACCCAACCATGAAAACAATAACCCCATAATTGTGTGGAAAATGATACAATAGGTCCCAAATTTGAAGTCCACTCATGTCACATCCAAGAATATATACAATGTATGTGGGATCATTTACTCATACGGAAAATGCAAAGGCTAAATCAAACTTGAATTCGGTGCCAAGTGTTTCTTCACTATTGTATTTTCCATCCTAGAGGATCAAACACGGGTATTCAAGAATGCCTTATGTGAGAAATGGAAGCTTTGTTGATCACTATAAGTATTAAGGAATGGCCAATGTGAGTAGCTAAAGCCTATGAGCAACTACCTATGAACCATAGTATTCAAGAATGCTAATGATGAATGCTTGGTTTTATGTTTCATATTTTTCTTGTTTTTTCTCTCTCCTCGTTTCTTGAATGTGAAACAAATGCTTGTTGTATGTTTCATATTTGTCTAGTTTTTCTCTCTCCTCGTTTCTTGAATGTGAAATCTCCAAACTTCGTTTCTCGTCTCGTTGTCGTTTCTCCTTTTGTTTCCCCTTTCTGGTTTCTAGTAACATAGATTTCAAGCTCTTCCTTCTACCTTTGGTTGAAATTCTGCATTTCTCTCAACTCCAAAGCAGGTGATAGAAGGGATGGGTAGAAAGCTTGGTACCCGAGATAGAGTTAAAGAGGAATAAACACTGAGTCAGACACTGCAAGATTCCTGTCGTGGAGTAAAGGGATCACGACAAGGCCATAGTAAGCCCTCGAGAGAGGAAGAAGATGCTACCACATGCAGTGGTAACAATCAGAGTATGGTGCAACGTGGTATATTAACGTCCACCAATGACATCACATTAGCAAAAATCTAAGCATGAAAATAGATTGAAACAAAAACAAAAGGGAAACCCTCACTAACTCATCAAGCCCTTTCTCAATAGTTGGGTAACATTTGGGTATGAAAAATCAGGGATCCCTTCTTCAAAGACCCTGTTTGCTTTTATAGATCTCTTCATATTGATGGATGGCTTTGACCCTCCTCAAATGGCCATTGGATGAGTGCTAGGCAGTTGCATTCGTTAAACTTCTTGGAAACTGTTTGAATTTTTTTTAATTTAAAACTTTTATATAGAACTTTGATTTTCGCATTTTATAATTTGGTGCATATGTTTTCCGCTCATGCCACATTTGTTGAATTAAACTACATATTTATTTTCTTTTGATTATGTTTCTCAACTATGGCCGTGGATTTATCCTGGACAAGTAATGAAAATAAGATATGTTCCAGGGAATTGAACATATGTTTTTTCATCACTTGTATCGATATACTTTGACAACACAGGCACGGAAACCCGAACCCATCGCTTCATCGCACTATGACCAACAGAGACTTTCCTAGCTATTGAGCACAACACATAGCTCATATCATTCGAAGATATACTAGTGTTATTCTTTCACCTTGCGATGGAGATATATGTGTTTTATTGCAGCAGGGAAACAACTGTTACATTATAATACATCAAATATACTCAAAGGAAAAAACTATTTTTCCTGTACAACCACGTTGAGAGTAATAAGTATATTCCCATGTGTCATCATAGCAACAGATTCCATTTTGATAATTCATTGTATTTCTTATTCTAGTGGTTGCCATTATTGTGCAAGTTTCTCCTGTCACTTTTTGCCTCCATGAAAGTTGATAAGAAAATGCTAAGACAATGCTAAATGTCAAATTTTAGCAGACATTTTGAAAACCTTTTTGATCTATTTTCTAATATGTTCCACAATCTGCTTTGATAGTACTACGATGCATCTCTTCCAAAACATGATTGTCATTCATAGCTGGACAACTAATTTGATAAATGATCTCTTTAAATCTGTCTTGGACTCAAACGTTATTGGATGTTCTTGAAGATGGGCCAAGTTTTCAACCAAAATGTCCAAACATATCAATAACAACACATAATGTAACAAAAATATTCATCCTCGTCCAATTATTAAATGCAGAAATATTTCTCTAAGCCTGGATTTCCCATACACTGGGGCTATTACTTATATAACCCCTGGTTTTAGTTTCTCTTGCATGTTTGGCGATTCAACTGGAATATGTCAAAATATAGAGTTCCTTGATGTCTTCAATCCAACTTCTTGGATGCCATCTCAAAGAAAGGCTCAAAGGATATTCCAAATATTATCTTTAGAGGTGGCCATTTCGACCCGAAAGGCCGAGTATCCATGCCATCAATCACACTCTTCTATGAATGTGTACATTACCAAGAAATTAATCGTCAATAAACATTGTTGCAAGACAATAATTGTTCAAATAAATTTCTGAGACGTTCTAGATATCTAAAGAGATTTCCTTACAAAGCTCAAGTTCAACAAAGCATCCAACATATGGATCATGAAACAGTGGATCCTCACACTAATATATTCACCATGGGACTGAGACAAAGATATACAAATTGTAAAATCCCTCATGTAGATGAGAAAGTGGTGTTGGAAACTCTCCACGTTAGAATTGACATTATTACCATATTCAAATGGTGTCCTTCCTCAATGTAAAAAATTCTTCAATAATATGGCCACTCTCCCACATGTGTCACTTGTCCCAATCCTCGCACTTAATTGGTACACTACACCTACGCATTTCATTCGAAAATGTGTATGTCTTGGCACTTTATATCCACTGTAGTGGGCCTTCATCCATCTTCTATAATTAGCAAAGTGGAAAGCTTGCACAATTTTGTTTAGAGACCTCGTGAGCAAGTTATAGATGTTGATACACTCTTTGATCTCACATCCACACTCCTCACTACTGTTAATAGATCACAAAACAATGATGGTGATACTCCAGTTGATTTATTAGTAGCGATATTCTAAGAAACTATACTAACCAGGAATATGGAATCGGGTCTTTGTAGGGAAATGACAGTCAAACCCAAATATCATGGAGAAATATTGGGCTTTTAGCTGCTTTTGTTTTCCAGCTTCTGGCAGGAATTTTCACTATGCTTAGACCAATGGATAATGAACCCAAGCAAAGGAAAGCTATAGTACGAAGAAAACAGACTAAGCCGACAAAAAGCACTCGACTTGAAGCAGTGAAAGAATCCCCGGAAGATGAAAAATCAGAAACAGAAAAGAATATGACAAGCATATTTAACATTTTGTGAAAACAGAAGCAAGCCAGATTAGAGAATTTGGTTCTAAATAGAATATAATTTTCCCATACAGTAGAAAACATCTTCGCGTTATCATTTCTAGTAAAGGATGGTAGAGTTGAAATAAAAATTGAAAACATTTTGTTGTCCCCAAAAATGCTCTTAGAGCTACAGAAATGGCATCTAGAGAAGCTTCTTATAGCCAATTTGTTTTTTGGTTTGAATTTAAAGACTGTAAGTTGATGATGGAAGTTGTTGAAAGTGGTGAGGAGTTGATGCCTCACAGAACCAATCAACTTATGATTCCTTTTTCTAAGAAGGCTGCAGAGATTCCTATCAAAGAGCTTTCAAGAAACAGGGGCAGAGTGGTACCTGTAACTCTTGAGGTGTAGGAGGATGAATGTGGAATTGATGATGATGGTGGAGGTCTTCAAAGACCAGCACCGAAGAAGCGAAATAAGTGTCTCCTATGAATTTTGCTGCTTTTTTGGGTGTTTTTTGTTGGAAACTATCTATGTTTCTATCAGTGCACTGTAATTCATATAGGAAGCTAATATTTAATTTAAGCAATCTAGTATATAAACAATGTATCTTGTTCTCATAATTAGTTATAATTAAGTTTGCTGGCAGTGCAAACCACCGGTCATGTAGTACACCCCTTTAGGCATGGTTCCAAGGCCTGGGCAGAAGACTGGCATCACGTAAAAGGAAATTGTTAATGTAAGATGTCAAGTTTGATCTGTTAAACCATAATTAGTCTCCTTGTGACAATATGTTGTAATTTTATGTTTGAAAATAATTTTGAGATACCACACAAGAACAAAGTTTCTGATTGTCTAGTTGTTTTAATTTGAGAATTAGAGATGAGAGTAGGGGAAGGCCATGCGAATATAGATGTAAATACAATGGTTCAAAAAACTAGATAGCAGCCCTTACCATACCTAAGCCCTTTTACTGGCACTACAGTGATAGAGAGATCCACCCAGAGGCGTGTGGAGAATAAGTAGAGATATGCATGCTCTAGATTGACTAATTTCTTGAGCCTAGCTCAAGCAGGCACAACTAGTAGATGGCAAGAGATTGGGAATATATATATATATTATATATATATATATATATATATATATTAAGTATGTGTATATGAAATTCATTGTGTCCCCTTTTGATTTTCAAGGTGGGAGGAATGCAATGGAGAAAAGGAGATCGTATTTGTCCTCTATATCCCACCTATGAGGATGCTAGGATAAGCCCCAATAATAAGAGTTGGGTTCACTCATAAGTATATGATTGTAAAAGGCCATCATCAACTTTATTAAGCGCAATCATCCTTTAGTTGAAGCTTTAATCAAGATACTCGGCCTCTTTTCAACCCTTCAGTCTTCCTAGAATAGCTATATAACAACCCTATTTAACCCACGTTGAATGCCTCTTCTTACTGTGATCTTAAACTTCAAACTTCGGCCCTTCTCCCTACAAGAGCACCCAATAATAACACTCAAAACAACCTCTCTTTCACACATTGTACCTACAACAAAACATAAGACTTCCACTTTGCTTCTAGGACTTCTTTCTTGTTGTATTATGGATCCTTCTTGCAGTGGCTAGGTCCTCCCTTTGACTGTGTCTAAGGCCTCTCTGAGTGCTACTTTAGACCTTTCTTGACTGTGGCTATATGCTTCTTCTTGATGGTTGATAAGGGCCTCCCTCTTGCTACAGATTAAGGCCTCCTTTGCTGTGGATAAGAGCCTTCCTTTTGTTGTGTATCTGGCCTCTCTTGACTGCATCTTTATGCCTCTCTTGACTACATCTTAGGCCTCTCTCTAGATTGTGTCTTAGGCCTCTCCCTTGTTGTGGTTAAGCCTCCTTTTGACTGCAGTTAGGGCTACATTTTACCGCAGCTAGGGCTTCCTTTCTTACTGTGGCTAGAACTCCTTCAAGACTGTGTCTAGGTCTCCCTTCATGACTGCAACTAGGGATCCTTTGTGACTACAACTAGGTCTTGCACTATTGCAGCCTATTAGCCTCACACTTCTTGGGGACTCCTACACTATAGCACTCTCTGCTGCTTCATCTGCATCCATCTCTACCCACATCTGCCAGTCCTACTACTCTCTCTTCAGGGCTCCCGTAGAAAGGTATAATCCAAGAGTTTGGGTACCTCAAGTATCTGCCCCTCATCGCTTGTAGTCCTCCTGAATACAACTCGATGTCTCGCCACCTCTTCTTTAGATGTACATGAGCACTCCCTGTAGTCCCTAGCATGCCCTGGCACCCTACGACATGAGCACTAGTGCATTAACTATGCTAAAAGGTCACTTTCTTGTTAATATGACCATGAATATCTCCTCTACAAAGCAATATTTCTTAGCTTTGTTTACTTTAGTGGTTTGATAAGAACATTTCTACAGTCTCTTCACTGAATTTCTTAAAGTTTTTATGTTTATGCTTTTTGACAAAAAAAGGGCTAACATTTTACCCTAGCTAAGTAAGGATTCTTTAAATAACCTTCTAGCTTGGTTCCTTTTTGTTCCATCTAAGCTTGGAAAAGTGTCATGAATTTACATTGAACAATGTAAGAATCTAGTCTTCTCCAGAAACAATCAAACCAAGTCTTTCGTTTTGCAAATTACCTACTAGTTTTGGACATATTCTTTGAAATTTCTGTGTTGAAGGTGTTGGATTTAGGTAAGTGATGCAGAATGCACACCTATAGTTCTATTGTTCACTTATTCGACCAGTGAAAATTATAGGCAAAATTGGAAGGGTTGGACATGAATGTTCCAACCATACTCTTATTGGCCTACAATACATATATTCATAACACATACCTACAATACTATTGTTCACCTATTCTGCTAGTGCATATTGTAGGCAAACTGTTAATGTTGGACTTCATTGTCTAAAGTTCACACACCAGCGCTAAAGATGCAATGTATTGTGTGCATCCTTAGATGTGTTTGACATTGCAAGCTAACTGTTTAAATAAATGCATGTATAAAACTTCTATATTAGCAAAATAACCATCAATATTTTTTTCTACCATTTTGGGTTGAATTCACAATAGTATGCTAAAAAGGGTCATTTCAATGTCTTGAAATTAGGATATATAAATGTGAGATATATACTCTACATCTTTGGGTTATCTCCTTTTCAAATTTGAGTTTTTTTAGGCTACATGTTAATTGCTTGAACTTTGAACTTTGAATAAATTCCTGAATGGACTTCGTAAATACTCAAATGAATGGACTTCATAAGGTAGCGGTATCATAAATTGTGTTATTTCAAAGATTTGACTTCCATATTTTCACAAAATACAATGTCCTCAATAAATACTTATGTGTATAGATACTTATGTTTAGGATTATATATGTGTTGGAGCAGTTCCTTTATGTTTTACTATAATCCTGATGTTGACAAGCTTTAGCTAGCTTTTTTCATCAATTGTTCATAGAATATGCAAAAGTGTTCATTGTCAAAATGTGGCAAAAATTACATTTCTCCTGATTTATTTTTTGATTGTTCATGACAAGATAATCATGTTGCAGGAATGAGGTATCCTACAGACTGTTTCAATTTGTGGATATTTTTTTTCCTCCCATTTTTTTACAAGGATGTAGATTTGATTTTCATGTTGATGGTTTTTGCATGTATCTTATCTATCCCCAAATGCTGGTAATGGAGCGGATCTTGAGAAGTAGTCGTGGAAACAGACTATTAGAGGTTAATGTTACAATACCACTTCCACCTGGTATCAAAAAAAGTTTAATGGTAAGTGACATAAAGAAGAGTTATTTAACGACAGGGTTGAAAGGGCAACCACATGTCTTAGTTCTAAGTCATTTATTTGCATTTCTTAGCTCTAAGTCATCTTTTTTTTAGCTTTACCAGATCAATTATTTCACTATTCAAATATGCATGGATTGTATTTCTCACCCGATGTTAGTTACTTGACATGGTTGATATAACATTCAATTCTAGGCCACTTTTATTTTAAGTCAGAGATTTTATTGATTAAAAGGATGTTCATATTTTGATTGGTTTACTTAGAGCTTGATTTAAAAAAAAAAACAAAAAAAAAAATTCTAAATTCTACGTGGATGTTATTTTTTCAGGGTGACCTCTTTGCACTAGTAAGGTCAGATGAATCCTAGAACATACGTATACAACAAGAACATCTTTGGCCTTTTTTTTGTATCTGTTATTCTTTATATCATTGATGGATGGTGTTAGATTCCTATACCAATAGGTTTCATTTTTCATGATTGACAATGGAAGTGCTAAATATGTTCATCCCTGCAGGCTGCAAAGGTTCCATATTTTGTATACAGACTAGGAAAATTAAAAGATGAAAAGAGGGTGTGCCCTGAAAGAATTATCAAAGGGAAAAAAAAGAGTCAATTGGTCAGAAACAATAGTGAAAATGAACCCCAAATCAAAGACGAGGAAAGTGGCTAGTCAAAATGCCACTGCTATCTTATTTGTGCAAGTTCAGCATGTGGAGGCACTGCTGCTTATCACATTTTATGGATGGCCCAACAGTTCAATCTGGACCATGCCATGTTTAAATTGTTTGTTGTAGAATAGAGAATGATTCCTATCCAAACAGCTCAAGCTTGGCAGATGACTAGCTAGGTAGAGAATTTAAGGAGCCCAACTGCTTAATCTGGGCCCTTGGAAGAGATAAGGGTACATTTAGATAGGAGGACAGTCAAAAGAAAAAGAGAACAATCAGGGTCTGCCAGTTCAAATGCACCCAATCCAAAGGGAGAAAAAATGTTAGGTGTATTAGGCTGGGTAGGTAGTTTGAGGTTGCAGAAGCAAGTAGGTAATCACTTGTGATCCTAACAAGAAAGACTCATCTCATGTGTTAATTGGCACCATGACAGTTATTTGATGGTACAATAGTGGAAGCATGACTAATTCCCCTTCATTCCCCTAGAAATCATTCACTAACATTCTCTCAAGAACCTTGGGATTTGCCCCAAAGGGTCCACTTTCTCTACATTTTTATTTTTAAACCAAGTTGACATCTGAGTTGACTTAGTGAAAAGAAGCCACATTTCTTGTGTAAAAATGGTTATTCCATACTCTTTCATCTCTTTGACATTTTTCCATTCATTATCAGTCCAGAAAACTCATATTAACATCTAACCCTATTGTATAACTCCCTAATTCATTTTCCCACCCCTATTCTACAAGAAACTATATTAAAACCCCAAAAATATTAAATATCCCACCCCATAGCAATATAGCTATATAAATATAAAGTTAGGGGAATACTAGGTCCATTTGGGGCCTTGGTGTTATCCCTTCCGCGTCAAAAACTTAGGGTTATCCTAACATTTGGTTAGGTTAACAGCTATTTCCAACACCCCCCTTCACACCACTATACCACAAAAACCCCGCGCCTTTATGTTATTTCAAATTTTATTAATATCTAATTAATAAAAAACCAAAACCCACGCGCATATAAACCCATAACCCTAAGTCGAAAACCCACCCGAAACCTTTGAAAAATGAACGTGTATCGGGTGCGCTCTTCTGCTAAACCCCGATCATCTTACCCTCTCGTCCACCATCAGATCACCCTCCATAGATCTGACGGTCCCTGTCAATATCGGGTTCCCCTACGTATAGGTACGATAGCACCCGATGATCGACAGTTTCACCGTCGTACACTGGGACAGTTGTCGGCCTCCTATTGCATCGGCCACCCCTGACACATACCACCCCCGTACCAAAGGCAGTCCGACGCAAACCATTTACCGCCCTCCCCGCTTGCCTACGTCACCATATGACGTTGCATCCACGTCGCTTGCCACTGCACTGTACCTGTGCCATGTCACCCGCTGACGTCAACACCCCGCCACCGTGTCATATGCCACGTCAGCAAACACTTCAGCGGCCACGTCATCCTCTGTACCCGCTACGCAAAAAAAATACATCATGATGACGTCATCCTCGAAAAACGTAAAAAGCGCCAAAAGGTCCAAATTTCGTTAAAAAGTTGGGAAAATGACTGTTTTACACCTATTTCTATTTTGTTGCTGCGCAAACAACATGCATGAGTTTTTACTGTTAAATTGCTTCTGGAGCTTCTACAATCATCAACCCGCCAACTCAACTTCAAAGTTCGACTCTGTAGCTCAAACCTGTACCTGTTAAACACCCTGGGCGCCCTGGACACATGTATTTACCCGATTTCTGCCCGAAACTCTGTTTTCTTACTTCTCTGTTCAAATTGCCGAAAAAACCTGCACTTTGCTTCCAAAAACTCTCCTACCAATTGCCCACTGTACTGCAAACACCCTTTGAGCTGCTAATTCACCATACACTTGCAATTTAAGCTTAGTTCCTCTGCAAACATGCTATTCCAGCGCACTGTGCATACATATGCTCTCACAGAGATTACAAAATTTCTCGATTATTCAGTTAAAATAGCCCAGCACCCTGTTCTCATTGATTGTAACCTGTTCCCCAAAGGAAAATCCTCAGTTTCCTTTTTTCCTCTGTAAACTTGTGCCCCTTTGGGCAAAATTCAATTTAATTCTCTCGGCATCCTGCCCACGGAACCGGCAATTTCACCAATTCATGCAAGAAAGACCCAGTCTAAGTGATGTGAATATTGTTCATTATAAACTTCATACAATAAGATTGGTTTGACATAAAAAATCAGTTGTCATACTGCTGTCAGTAGCCTCAGAGCCTAAATTCTCCTTCCTGTGTTGTTTATACCCATATTGCAAACAATAAAAATAGTATAAATCATGGAGACCCCAGTTGCCCTGAACATTGCTCCTCTGAATTCCCCACATATGGATTTAGAGTGGCTACCTCTAGCAAACAGAGACTTCCAGATCAAAGACATGATGGGCCTTAAACCTCACCTCCAAACTGTCTGCCAGTTCAAAAAAAGTTACACAAATAACACTGACATTCTAGGAATTTGGCAATCCAGCATGCCCATCTACTTCCTCCCATCAGTCAATGTGTTGCCTGACTTCATTCATCTATGGCATGCTCACTATGACCCTACTCAGAGAGCAATCCTCACTCCAGATGGGTCTATCCTGTTCTATATCACTCCACAATCCATCAATCAGATGCTGAATTTTGAGCCTCCTCAGTCCTTGGTTCCTCTCACCATGAAACATTTGATTGACAACAATGCAAAGCTTTCTAGGGCAGAGATATCAAGAGTTGGTCAGCTATTCATGCTGCCAAAATACCAAGATGATCATCCTCCACCATATCATTAGGGCTCATTTAATGAAACAGGCAGGCTCATGGTGGAAATGATTTCCTACATTTTAGGATGCAAGATAGGAGAATTTGTAGATGAGATAGTGTTTCAGCTATTAACCATATTTACCCCAGGGCAGCCCCCTGCTGTCATGTATGATTATGCCACATTCATAGCCAACAAAATACATGAACAATTCATGATGATGGACATAGAAAGAGTATTCAAGTACACTCCTACATTTACCATCTGTTGCTTTATTATCACCCTGATAGTTTCAAAGTTCCTCTTAGGAAACTTGACTCAAGAGGAGAGAGGAGATATGTAATCTTTTGGACCTCCGTTTTTCATGAAGTCCACTATTCTCCCTATACATATTGCAAATTTATTGACCTCTTCATCTACCCAGCTACTTGCTTGTTAATGGAGACTCCTCCTACCAGACTTACTGCTGAAATGCAAAGAATTTTGCATCTTTCCAAAGGCTACAACATTGGTGATTGGTACTTCTACCAAAACCATGCAGTGATCAGAATTTATGGGTGTGAGTTGCACCCCTATAAGCTGCCAAGGTATGTCCCCATGAGACTTTTTGCCTTGGAATAGTTCAGACAGTTCAGTAATGTAGACCTAACTCACTTCCATGGAAAAAACAAGAAGGCACAGTTGAAAATCAGACATCAATTGGGTCCCTTTGTTTTCAACAAAAGGGAAGAAACCAGGAAGGATGCAGATGAAATGTTGAGAGAAGAACTCTTGTTGAAACAAAGCTTCTATTGGGCACCATATGACCATGAACACTTCATAAGCCTTAGGAGAATCAAACACAGGCTTTCAGGATATGTGCACCAACTAATCCCCCACATTGAGCAACATGCTAATTTACCAGAATGGGTAGAAGGCTCTTTAGATGATGAAGAGCTTACTGAGGAAGAAAAATTAGAGAAATATATGAAAGAGGTTGAGAAAAGAATTGACCTGGATTATGTTGCGCAGGTCACCTCCACACAGTCACAGCCAATTGGAGCAAGCACTTCAACTGCTACATCTGCACGACAGCCAGCAAAAGAAGCCATTTCATCTACAGCAAAAGGCAAGGAAGTTGAGCACTAAGAGCAGCAAAGCACAATGGAAGAACAGCTACCCACCAATCAGGACAAGGATCAGTAACAAAGTACTTCAATACCAACAAAAGCACTTGAAATCCCTGTGCTGCAAACTCCTTAGAATGAGGAAAGAGGTAAGAAGAGAGATAGAGTAGAGGATACACCTACAAGGACCTCAATAGATCAGCAAGGGGAGAAAAGGAAAAGGCTAAACCCTTATGTCGAAGAAGAGATTACAGAGGAAACTCTTGGAAACTTAAGGGGTGAGGGAACTTCTGGACAACATATCCCTCCAGTTTTGGAAACATCTGCCAGGTCCTTTCAGCAGGAGCATGACAAGCAACCAGGCGGGGAGGTTTCATCCTCCAAACAGTAGGCACAAAAGGGCTCATACATTAAAAAAGCATTCACTGAGATCAAAGCTAGGAATGAACAAGTAAGGTTCCAGCTTTACAATCAATTGCTAACGATGGCCCCAACAAATCAACAAAGGCTGATGGTAGCCTATGACATGGAAGCAGGGAAGATGACTCTAAGTCATTTCAAACCCACAGTGCAGCAACCACAGTCAGCTGCAGACTACATTAGAACTAATCTCGAATTTCTTTCCAAGGATATACAACCAATAGACTAGATTGAGTTGCATAAGCGAGCAGGAGAAATGGTGTACTCCACCCTGGCAGATAAGGCTCTGATGGCTCATAGATTGCAGAACTCTTTATATAATACTTCTGCCCAACTAGAGTTGGAGAAAGCTTCCTCCCTTGCCAAAGACAATAGGATTAAATCCTTGGAGGAAATCATAATAGAGCTGGGACATGATCCCAAGGACCCTAAAGGAACACAAGCTCTGATAAAGAAAAAGGAAGAGGACATTGCAGCTCTAAGAAAACAACTGAAGCTGTTACCAACTTTACATCCTCAAAATATAGAAGTAGCAGAGCAGAAAGAAAAGGAGGATGTCCTCACCTTGCTTATGACAATGAACCAGAGAATACTAGACACAGAGAAAGCATTAGAAGAGGCTTTGCAAGGGAAACAGCCAGAGTTGGCCTCACAGCCTCCTCTAACAATTCCAACAGTCTCGGCTCCTCCTCCAACAGTTACTATAGCAGCACCTTCCATTGATCTGACAGCAGCAGCAAGCACCTCAACCTCTACAGCAGCTATAGCAAGTGCATTATAAGAGGCCACCTTGAGCATGGAAGGAATGATGAAAGAAATCAAAGACTTGGAGTTGCAAATGACAAAGATGAAGGAAACCAAGGAGAAACTAGCTAAGATTGAAGCTAGTTATGATAAGTCAAAGATGACAGTTGCTGAGAAGACCAGGGAAGTAAAGGCCCTAGAAAATAAGATAAAAGCCTTGGAGAAAGACCTCACTCTCCACAGAACCCTGGCTGAAATAAAAACAATTTTGTGGAACAAGATTGGAAAATCTATTGCTGATCAGTGGACAGCAATACAAACCATTTTTTATAAAATAGAGTTGATGGGTGTAGCTCAGTATGAAACCCATAAAGCCAAAACATTGTTAGCAGACAAGCCTGAGCAAGCCAACCAGTTAATTCACTTTTTGAATACTTGCACTGGTGATCAACTGGCAGCACTAAACATTCAGAACAGAACAGAGACCATTGTAAGAGTCAAGAAGGTGCTAACCATGAGAAATTTTGTCCAAACCATAGAAAGAAAGTGCCAAGAGATGCAGATAGAGGTAAATGCTTTTAGACAAAGGCTGGAAAATTTACAAACCAAAGGTTTACCCAGCCTAGTCACTAGTGTTGGAAGGCTTCTAAAACAGGAGCAATATGCAAACAGGCTGAGTACCTATGTACAAAATCAAATCAAAGCCTCATCAAGTAGCACAAAAGAAGCAGTCCCTCCCACGGGGCAGAGTTTATATGATAAACTAGAAGATTTTTTTTACATAGAGCATGAGGTGGCACACCTTGTCCAGTTTGGCCAAAATATTAACATATACTGAAGTTGATGAAACATTATTCAAATTAAGAAAACATCAGTTACCACCAGAGGATTGGTGGCAAAGCCTGCTTCAGATTCTAAAAATAGTTTGATTCTCTTCTTATTTATTATCTGCATGAAAAAAGTTGCATTATATGGCTCAGCTGCTAGAAATTCAAAGTGACAGCAGACAAAATGCACGCTAAAATATTTAGAAAGCACAGACCAGGTGGCACAGGACAGCATTACAGGACAAACACATCAAGGAAGCGGTCACCCACCGACTGACAGAGTCAAAGGGTCAATAGCACATAAGGCACCTGCTGCAACGAGTAAAGAGCTTTTAATTTCTCAGTTATTACTGCGCGGATTTTTCCACAAACAGTTATTAATTATGTCAGAGTAGATGGATACATTTAAGTCCAGATATTTCCCTATGGGATATTTTGTAAAAACTCCTATATATACTTGTGAAGGAGATGTATTATTGTTGGCTGGTGAATATTATTCTGGACTTGCACTGCATATGTATGAGAATTCTTCAGAAATAAAATGACTGGAATGCTTTGCTAGTGAATTGACTGAGTATGGAATCAATGGCCAATGAATAGATTGCAGAATTCTTGTGTTAATGCATGGACCAATAAGTTTTTCTTAACTCTTATACTACTGTATTTGTCTTTATGTATCATCTCAATATCATGTTCTAAGTTGCAGGAAAGAAGAATAACCCAGAATTTATTTCAATATACTTTGTGTTCAATTCCTGTGATTTTTAATGTTTTCTACAGGACTAGCATAGGCAGGAATTCTTAGTTGCTCTTGTCTCCCTGGTTCTTTCACTTGAAATATCATCAAGGAATTCTTAAATGCTCCCTGATAATGTTTATACAGTTCTTCTCTGTTTACTCAATGAAAGATTCTTGACTACCTTTCCTTGTGTGACTCCATTTCATCTCATTTCAACTTCAAAGATTGTTCCATGTTTAATTATCCTGCTCTGTAGTTTCCTTATTTGCCAAAGAAACCATACTTGAAAGTTGGTATGATAAGACTCCATTTACCCAATGGTATGAGCTTCT
The DNA here is from genome assembly GCA_000404065.3 of Pinus taeda. Taxonomy (NCBI): domain Eukaryota; kingdom Viridiplantae; phylum Streptophyta; class Pinopsida; order Pinales; family Pinaceae; genus Pinus; species Pinus taeda. The sequence goes on along the minus strand of APFE030837434.1, from coordinate 34,155 downwards.
CACTATTTATTACCTTTCTCTCCTGAATGTCATCTCCCAAACATTAAACAAAACCTGTGCTTTATAACTAGCCTAAAATACAAACAAAAAAAGCTAAATTGCAAAGAGAGAGCCCTCTTTGGTTGCAGGTAGGCTAGGACCTGCAGCTAAAAGACTAGTTAGTGGTTACCTCGGCCGTATTCTCTCTACGAGGCAGAGAACAACCTGAGTGTTAACAGATGGTCATTGATTATGTAAAACAAAGGATGGGAAGGTCCTGCCAATTCTCTTGACAAAATAAAATAAAATGGAGTGGTAGAATTGTATTTTAAAGGATGAACTAGAAATCAGTACTTGAAATGTAGAACTTGAGAATGGCAAGCTATTTGATCTGGATCTAGAGACACAACAGACCGTGGAAAAAAAATGATGGTATCGACGAGTCTTCCCAGAAAATAAGCTCTAATTGTTAGACCACTGCCCAAATTTTAGTTATCTGCAATGGAAATAGTGACTCTAGCTATATTTGTATGAATAATGACTTTGGCCATTGTCCTATTCATTTCCTATGAATGATTTTGATTTTCAAACTCCAACTAGTTTATTGTTAAATTAAGTAAAGCTTTGATGACAAACTTATAGTTTTCAAATCTCTTTTCTAAATCTATTTTCTTGAGCAAATTTATCTTTTTACTTTAGGTACTGTAGATTGCTACTATGTGACATATGCTATGATATAATTGCTTGGATAAATAGACAGAAGTGTTGTACAACATAGTCTTTTTTAAATCTAAAGAAACAGTATTTCCAAATACAAAGTTTATTAATTAAGGACATCTTTTAGAATTCTTTGCTAAGTTATGATTATATTTTGGTAGGGGATTTTGTGTACTTTGATATTGTGCTATCTCTTTGGTTTTTGTCAGGTAACAATGGTTAATAAGGAATGTGTTCTTGAGCAGCAGGCACACATCTTATTCTACTATCAACAGGAAACTCCATGGTTTTCAGGCATGGCAACAAAAACGCAAATGTTAGTGGGATATCCAAAGTCTGTGTTGGATGAATTTAATACTAGTGATGATTTTGATTCCTTGTCAAATAAAGAATCTCATGAGTCAAATTCAAATAAACAGAAGCAGCTCAAGAATGAAGATGAAGCTATTGCTTTTTGTCCAAGTCAATTTCGTTTATTTGTTGGTTGTTGCCATGTTTTGAGTCTAGACTTGTGAAATTCCAAATTGCATGTTGGTTTATGTAAAGGGGATATATATATATATATATATATAATATATATATATATATTATATATATGTCGTTCATGGTTTCCGGAGATCCATGTTACATTTGCACATAAGTTTAGATATCATTCATATATCTAAACACCAAACAACAACAACATTGAGATTTTTCTTTCACTCAACCTATAACATATTGCATCTGTCTTCATCAATGTTCTTCTTCCATATGTTATCAACTTATGACATTTCCTTTGCAATATTTGGTGCATTTTCTCGTTATAGGTCATTTATAGATTATAAATGTCTCTAGACTTTCATTTCTAATTGAGTATTCAACTGAACATATTGATTCTCTTATACATAATTAATTTTCCCTCCACCCACTTTTCATAACTTCCATAACCATTAGGTAGGGACCTACATCTTCGATGTTGCTTTGCTTGTTTAGTAAAATATTATCGAGACTTTAATTTATTGAAAGTTGTAGAATTTACAATTTATGAAGTTTCAAGGTCTAATTTTAAAAGTCTAATTCGTTAAAGGGTGCTAGCTCAATGGAAGAGCACCTGCTTTACAAGCAGGAGGTTGGTGGTTCGATTCCATCATGCCTTGACATGATCCATATGGAATGAGCTTTTGACCATCACCAATGAGCTTTGGTGACACTTTTCAACCGTCACCAAAATATGAAATGGGGATGGCCAATGAACACCACCATATATGTGCATCAATAGTGATGAACCTCGAAGGTCTGTAACCATAAATCGTTTTTGTTGATATGAAATGGTGACAGATGATGTTCATCATTATGGTCATTATTCGTGACGGACCTTGAATGTCACCAAAACACCTATACTTATGGCAATGCAGCTTTTGGTGAGGGTCAACGAACGTCACCATATATATGCACCAATAGTGACGGCCATGAAAGATCCATCACAAAAAATCGTTGTTGTTCATATGAAATGGTGACGGTCACTATCCGTCATTATAATCAATATTCAAGACGGACCTTTAATGTCACCATAACACCTATACTTTTGGTGATGCCATCTTTGGTGACGTTCAGTTTTTTGTGAAAAAGGCTATGGTCCATCGCCATTGCTCATATGAAATGGTGACGGTCGTTATCTGTCATTATAAATCATTATTGGTGACAGAATTTGAATGCCACTACAACACCTATACTTTCGACGACGCCACCTTTGGTGACGTTCAGTTTTTGGTGACAGAGGCTATGGTTCGTCACCATTTCTCATATGAAATGGTGACGGTCACTATCCATCATTATAAATCATTATTGGTGACGGAATTTGAATGTCACTACAACACCTATACTTTTGGCGATGCCACTTTTGGTGACGTTTAGTTTTTGGTGACGAAGGCTCTTTTGACCATCACCAATGAGCTTATGGTGACATTTTTCGCCCCTCACCAATATCATTTTTTCTTGTAGTGTGATAATTGATATTGGGACCGCAATAAATGTGTGAATAAGGAAAGCATACTAAAGCTAAATCTCCAAGGGGTTTTGAGGAAGAACACCACAGCGTCACAACTTCTAGACAAATCCACAATAGATCCCAAGGGAATTATTGAAGATGTTGTGTTCTCCATTAAATATTGGGAGTATACTATTGATTTCCTATTTATCCATCCTAAAACCAAGTTTAATGGTTGTCCTCTCATCCTAGGAAGATTGTGGTTAGCCACTGTTGATGCTTACATTAGTTGTAGGGATAAGAACATAACCATTAAGAATGGACATTTGTCAAAAAAACTGGTATTGTATCCTCATACTCAACTTTTTATTAAGCATGACTTACCCTTTTGATTAGAAGAGGAGGAAGAAGATGAAATGTATCACACCACTCCTTACCCAATTTGCACTCTATATACTATTACAGGAGGGGGGGAACCTGATGAAGATGACCTCATTGACCATATGCTTCAAAACCAACCTCCCACTCCCATACCAATTGATGAGTTGATGAAAGAATCTGGGAGTAATCCTTGGACTGACTTATGCCCTATTGACTCAAGTGTAGAACATGTCAAGATTATGGAGTTTGACCCATTCGGAACCTTAAAGATAAATCCTTCTCTCTCAGCCAAACAAGATGAGAATTTGTTAAAAGTGTTGAGGAAACACTTGGATTCTTTTGATTGGGATTATAAGGAAATGGAAGGTGTGCATCCCTCAGTGTGTACTGATCATATTTATATCAAGGAGGTATTGAAGCCTATGTGCCAACCCTAGAGAAGGATGAACCTAGCTCTTAAGGACATTGTGAAAGAAGAACTGCAAAAGCTACTAGATACAGAGTTCAAATACCCCATTTTAGATATTGAGTGGGTATCACCTATTGTTTTAGTTCCCAAGAAGAATGGGAAGTGGAGAATCTATGTTAATTACTGGGAACTTAACAAGGCTACAAAGAAGGACAATTTTCCTTTACCCTTCATTGATCAATTCATAGATGCCCTTGCACGAAAGAAAATCTTCTCCTTCCTAGATGGATTTAGTGGATACAACCAAATCTAGATCAACCGTAAAGACCAAGATAAGACCACATTCACATGTCCATGAGGTGCCTTTTCTTATAGAGTTCCTCCATTCGGTTTTTGGAATGCCCATGCTACTTTTGAGATGGAATTTTTGAGTATTTGTGTTGAACTTGTTCATGACCTTATTGAAATATAATGGTTGATTTCACTCCTTATTGATGTGACTTCCATGAAACTCTCTCCAATCTATGCAAGGTATTAAATAAATGCATTGAAATGAATCTCTTTTCGAGCCCTGAGAAATGTGAGTTCTTGGTGAATGAGGGGATTTTATTTAGCCATATCATATTCAAGGAAGGGATACAGGTTTAACCAAATAAAATTTCCATCATCAAAATGGTCCCTACCCTAAGAAACAAAGAGATGTCGGGAGTTTCTTGGAACTAGCTAGGAATTATAGCAGATTTGTCAAATAATTTAGTAAAGTGGCTTCACAATTGCTTAGGTTATTGGCCAAAGATTCATATTTCTGTTGAACCAAAAATTGTTAAGAGGCCCTTGAAGTGTTCAAAGAAAAATTGACCACTTAACCCATCCTAAGGGGTCCGAACTAGGCATTTCCTTTCCATATCCATATTGATGCATCTAATAAAGTTGTGGGGGGTGGGGGCGCTTAGGACAAGTAGAGGATAAGTTGCCTTATGCTATCTATTTCATTAGTAAGAATTTCTCCAAACTGAGTTGAATTATAGTGTCACTGAAAAAGAACTCTTAGTTGTAGTACATTCTTTAAACAAATTCAGACACTATATCACTCGGTACCAAACTTTTGTTCATACTGATCATGCAACCATTAAATATATGATGAATAATCCTGATGTCAATGCTAGGATAATTAGATGGTTGTTATTGTTACAGCAGTTTGATTTGGCTATTATTGACAAACCAGGGAAATAAAATGTGGTTGTAGATTTTTGTTTAGGTTAACCTTTCCTACAAGTAATGAGGAGATGGTGAATGATCAACTACCATATGAACACCTCTTTTCCATCTCGATGCTTTCTCTTTGGTTTTCTGACATAGCCAACTAATTAGTTGCTGGTAGGTTCCCTCCTAATCTATCATCTAGGGGATAAAGAAACATTGTAAGGAAAATATCTCCTTTCACTTGGAATGGGGGCAATATTTTCAGATTGGGACCAGATCATAACTTGAAGAGATGTGTAAGAGAAGAGGAGGTCTTTGACATCATCTCAACATGTCATAATAGAACTTGTGGAGGTCATTTTACTACTAATAATACAACCTTTAAAGTTTTATAGGATGGTTACAGTTGGCCCACTTTACACCAAGGTGCAAGGTTATACACCACAAGATGTGATCAGTGCCAAAGGATGGGAAAACCCACACCCAGGGATGAAATTCCCCTACAACCTGAAGTGGCCTTAGAGTCATTTGACAATTGGGGCATGGATCTCATTGGGCCAATTGATCCATCATTAGCACAGAAGAAGTACATCATTGTGTGCATTGATTACTTGACAAAGTGGGCCAAGACAAAGACAGTCAAAGCAACAACTGAGCTAAACGTGGTTGAGTTTTAAAGAGAAAATAGATTCTACAAGTTTGGGTACCGACGGGAGGTATTCACTGATTAAGGAGCACAATTCACATCACATTTTATTGAATATCTCATAAGGAAGTACCATATCAAGCACAAGACATCCACTGCCTATGACCCTCAAGCAAATGGGAAACCACAGGTCACAAACAAAGAATTGGAGAGCATCCTCACCAAGGTTGTTAGCAGCGTTAGGAAATATTGGGCAGAGAGACTAGTAGATGCCACTTGGTCCTACAACACCAATTGGAAAACCACCACTAGATTCATTCCATATGACTTGGTTTATGGAAATAAGGCTTTGATTTCTATTGAGTTTGAATGTAACACTTTGAGAATGGAAACACAATTGGACTTTAACTTCACTACAACACAACAAGAAAGGATGCTTCAACTTAATGGCTTACATGAGTTCAGATGAAAGCTTCTGATACACTAAATTCATACAACTGCAAAGGAAGGCCTGGCATGACAAGCATATCAAGGAAAATACTTTTCAATAAGGAGATTTGGCCCTATTATATGATTATAGGTTCAAAGATTTCAAAGGGAAGCTAATGATAAGATGGTTGGGTCCATACCGAGTAGAAAAGTGTAATGAAAATGGATCTATCCATATCAAAACCATTGATGAGGAATGCATTCCCTTACTTGTAAATGGTTATAGGTTGAAGCTATATAGAAGACCTATGTCCAAGGAATAATTTATTAGTTCTATCAGCAAAGAATTAAATGTGATTGGGAGTTTTATAGCTTCATGTCCACAATATTCCTAGAAATTTGAGCTAAATAAATAAAAAGGTCTAGATGAAAACCTCTATGAGGCATTTGAGGCCGACTCCAGGTTGAAAACCTCTCTGAGGCAGCTCAGGAGAAAAAACAAAAGAGAAAAAATAATAAAGATCCCTAGGTGAAAATCTCCTCTGAGGCACCTAGGGCAGGCATATTTGTCTCAATAAAAAACAAAAAGAAATAAATAAAAAAGAGGAAAATAAGAACATAAGGAAGAAGCTTATACCATGTTTGCTAACCTTTCTCTTGTGTTGCAAGATTGCACACAATGTCATATTTCATGGATACAAGCCAAAAACTACAAGCTATCATCCATCCTTTCATCCATACACCTAATATCCATCCTCTCCATTCATATGACCATCTCTCTCCACCATACCATCAACAATAAATTCAAATTTCACCTCCTCTCTGTGATGCTATAGGAAGGACTTATATTGCTACAAGAGGTCCTGTAATGCTACAGGAGGATCCTATGAAGCTAGAGGAGGGAGATCCAAGGAGGAGATCAACCCAAAGACTATTATGACTCTAGGAAATGATAAAGAGGGTCCTCCAATTATTTTTCCATCATCCATCCATCACCCATCCACTCCATTTCACCAAACAATTGTTCAAATTTTCCACTTTGTCCTACCTTAAAAAATCACAAAAGCCACTATTTTCTACTTCTACAATGTCTACACTTCTCCTTCATGACTCTAACACTGTCCTCATGAATTTTCATCATATCCCTCAGCACCATCATGCAAACTGAAGACTTCAAGGGGGGATCAAAAGACTGCTATAGGAGGAAAACTCCTCCTGTAGTAGCCTGTGCAACCACAATAGAAATCATTGATATTATTTGTTTTCACCACCAAAAGGGATAATAGAGCCTTGTCTGCAACTATGAAGAGACACATCATCCTCATGGAGGATTTCAAGCAGCAAAACCACCTTGGACATCATAGAGGCACCTACACACACACAATAAAATCAAGAGTCAAGGGATCATCAAGAATGAGGACATGCATAGGAAATAAGTCAAAGAGTCAAATCCCTTGATCATAATGATATATGGCCTAGCTCCAACATGCAACTATCTGCAATAGTTCGATCCACAGGTAGGCTCAGGTATGGAAACCCTCACCTCCTCCCTATGCATAAAATGACTAAAATGTGTTTTGAGCAAGAGAGGTGTTGTAATAGGTTGTAGGTGGCTAGTGAACTTGGCCACCCTCGGCTGGTAAATGTAAGTTTAAGATAAGTCACCCATGCAACATGGAAATTTCAACTCAAAACAAAGTGGTTTCCTCGAAGAGTAGGGTGATAATCATGAGGAGAGAGAAATGATTATAGTTAGTGGGGACAACGGTTTGAAAGAGGAAACTTGTGTTAATTCCAAGTCACTATATCGCTCCAAGATTTTAACCAAAAGAGGGTATTATGTAATGGGCTTGACTTCCTTTTCACCATCACTCATTCAAAAAGTAGGTAAAGGAAGGACGATTTATTGTAACAAACAACCTAGGGTGCCACTGAGGAGTTTCAAACCCTGTCTGTAAGTGCTACAGGAGAGAGATACAGGAAGGCCTGCAAGTGATACAGGAGAGTTGATAGGAGTTATAAGAGGAATTTGGAGGTGACAAAGGAGTTGTTGTCACCTACTACAAAATATGTTTTCATTTGTCAAAAGAGTGCAAAAGCGAACAAAAATTTGGAGTCATATTCTAAGCCTCAAAGGGACTCAAAGTCTAAATCGAACCCTCTCCATTGGAAATTCCTTTGAACAATCTTTCCAATGATATGTGGAAGTCCAAAAATGGACTCCCGCATCAAAATTTATGGTCTTTTGAAGTTCAAGGGTTAAAACCTTAGGAAAAAAGAAATATCGAAGATCGCATAACAGAAGTCAAGTGACATCAAAAATAGGTGATCCTAGTTAGAGAAACATAAGACATCTAGTATCACATATCAAAAGTCCGATGTATCAGTGGTCGTAGCATCGAAGGTACGAATAACAAAGGAAAAGAAGATCGACGAGGTCCAATATCATCGATCACAAATGGAGCAGGCAATATCGGAGATCGGCAGTCGACACATTGCAACATCAAGAAGATTGGCACATCGAAAATCATAGGATTTCAACTCTTGAACGCATGAACCTTTAACATGTGTCGATAGTGTAAAATCATCAAGGGACCCAAAAATAAGTTTACAAAGGATTTCCCTGCAAAACCAAGGGCGGATGGGACCTTTTCTCTCTCCTCCAACAGGACGCATAGTAGCATCTGGTTGGTCTCAATAAGTGATGCATGGAAGCATAGGATTGGCTCCGATGATGACTCATGATGGCACATGATTGGCTTGGATAAGGACACATGGAAAATGACATCAGCATGATGTGGCGGTACAGAACAACACATGGCAGTCTATTTTGGCATTTTTAGGGGGTTATGGGGGCATATCTGGGTGACATGTGTCACCACTTAGGAAGTGCCATGTGGTAGTGATGACGTCACATCAGTGATCGCATATTGGAGGTTGATGTACATTGGCACTTTAAAGTTGTGCAAACTTGAAAAATGTCGATAATGGGGTTTCGATATAAGGGTTGGCACACAGTCACGAGAGGAACAAAGAACCATAGGCGGTGGGCAAAGAAAAGAGGGCTATTGGTGATCGAAGGATGAGCATTATCATGACTCAAGAGTAAAAACCCTGATTGAAAACTGTCGAATTGAGGGGCTCTGATATTTAGCCAGCACACAGTCGCTAGAAGAAATGAAAGCAAAAGGGCACTAAGCTACTTACAATGGAAAAATGCCCTTGAATAGGAACAAAAGTCCCTAGCATCTTAAGGCTAAGCCCCAGGTCACACCCCTTGGTCCTATGATGAAGAAATACTAAAAGGGGCTAAACATAAGGACCTAAGGAACATTGGAACTCACATGTTTTGTAATTTTTTCAAGTATAAAGTTCCAATATTGTGAATCTTTGGTATAGCATTATTGCAGTGTTATCGAACATATGAGGCTCTGATAGTGTTATATAGTAATTCTAGAGGGATGGATGAGTCGGCAGCTATGATTCTTGAGCAACACATAGGCCACCACTGTTAATCACTCTAAACTCTAGAAAGTAGGAAGTTCATTAAGTTCAGGTGGAAAATGACAGGGAGGCCGAATGATTAACGGAAGAGGAACATTGTTGAAGATACATGGATTGATCAGAGGCCATCACGAGAAGTGGCGTGGAGATATTTTGGCTATATCCATCATTTAGTTTTTTCCCATGTTTTGTATTCTGTTGTTATTTTTATTCTCTTATGAATGTATTTTAAAGAAGGAATCATTATGTTGCAATGATTTGAGTGACAAAGCTTTTGCACACCAACACAGTTAGTCAATCAGACAACTATAGCTCAGGCCAAGATATTTTTGAAATTATTCTCAAAGCTTCCCCTCTCCTTATAAAAAGAGGGAAGAAACAATTAAGAAAGGTTCTCGAATTTTGCAAGAAAGAGGCTCACATGTCATGGTTCCACATTGGTTATATTTGGTTGTTCGTGAGGGATTTGAGCGATAAGTGTTCAATGTATATGGACTGGTGATTTGGACTCTATGTTCGAGGATTAATTAAAATATTTTGTTGATTACTATAAGAGAAATGAGAAGTATGTTTTTCTCTTTATATTTCACTTCATGTATGTTTCTGTTTTACTGAAATTGTGTAATGAAGTTGCGAGTTTCACTCTGTCATGGTTATATGTAGGCTTCTGAGTAGTAATATTCCTTATGTTAATTAAATATTTACCTATATTATTCGATAGCTTACAATACCTTTATGATCACATATTTACTTATTCTTATTAGTGACAAGTGTGTCCATGAGGTATAGAGTATGAAACCTTAATTCGCACTCCACAATTCCTGCCATTCCACCTCCTCATTCTTTTATACTTCTGTTGGAACTTGATGCTCGAGATTCTGCATTGTATCCAACCCTCTGCATTGAATTCCCTTCTTTATTTCCTCCTCTTCATGTTACTACAACACCAATATTAAGGTTTCCTATTGTTGTGTGTCGGCCACTAGAATCATACATTTCTCTTGATATTAACTAGATCTACCCTTTGTGTATTCAAATCCATGTATATTCTTGAGTCTAACTTGATAAAGGACTTTTTAACCAAGCCCTCTTTATTATCTTTTTCAAACTAAGTGACAATTGGAGTGCAACATAAATCCCTATTCATAATATTCAAAAGCAGTCCTCTCTTAAGATGTCCTAGGCACTAGTCTTATTTTAACCCCGAGGCTCTCTCTAGGAGGCTTCTATGTTTCCTAAAGCACTTGTGCTATAGGTGACAAAAAAAGCTACAACATCTTTTTGGCATTGTTTTCGGGGAACATATTAGAGAATTCTCCCCCTAGGTATGACAAATCTTTCCATTCCCTCTGTCAGGTGAGCAAGGGCAGTGCGGGTTGAAGATCTGTCACCTTGACGACTCCACTATCTCAATTTCAACATAAACACCTTCGTGAATCCACTGTCTCAATTTCATCATAAAAACCTTGGTGACTCAATTGTCCATATTTTTATCTGACCATCCTAGATTATAAGAGGCCCCATACCCGCTCAGATACATGTCAATAAAGAACACCACCTATATCTAACCCAGAAATAATTATATTCAGAAGGATTTGGTAGGGAAAAACCCCAAATGTTGGTTCTATTGTCTCTTCATTTCCTGAAACATTCTTATCCAGCTCACAAAATGCCATAATTCATTGCTCTGGTTTTCCTCCTAGAGTTCTAGTATATCCTTCAGAAAGTGATCAGCTACTGAGTACTGCCTCCCTAGAGGTCAAATAAGAAGAAGTATCAGTCAACACCCTTCTCTCTCATTTCCTCTCCTCCCTAAAGTTGAGGAGGTAAAAGATATACTCCAGAGTAGCCCTACCCACAGTGTGAACAATTTCTCATTCCACAACCAGTCAGTTGTCTATCAATTGGTCATACCTCAGAGACCCCCTATAAATCAAGAACCACAACCTCTAATCCATATGGTTGTCCCAGGTTTCTTGTTGAACAAATATGCTCCCTTAGACCTTCCTTAACCTTTAAATGTTATGCCACATGACTACCTCAAGATCTTGCTTAGGTTTAATGAAGACGTTGACATATCAGCGCAGTGACACATAGAAATTTTTTGTGCCCTTGTAGACAATTTGAATGTCGAGCACCAGGACGTAGTGTTGAGGCTCTTCATCCAATCTTTGGATGGGGAAGTCAGGAAATGGTTCAAATCCTTACCAAATAATTCCATTAGCACTTGGGAAGAAACGTAGAATTCCTTTTTGTAGAAAATGGGAGAGAAGAGAGACCATGGATACATTATTATTAAGCTCAATGGTATGAAGAAGAAACCTGATGAGGATATCTCAACTTTTATGAAAATGTTTAATAAGTTGTACAATAATATACTTGATGAGATTAAACCTCCATGGGTCATTGCTCGAGTAGTTTTCGTTGGGGCCTTTGAATCAGAGTTTGGGTTCACACTCAAAGAGAGGAAGTCCCTTTCCTTAGACCAGATTCAAACTGATGCTCTCAAGGTAGAAGCAAATTTTACCTCAACAAGGAAATCAAGCGGAAGAACTGAATCTAGAGAGAAGAAAAAGGGAAAAGAGAAGGTAGATTCCTCAAGTCATGGGAGAGAATCCCAAGAACAGAGGATATAGGAGATGGATAATTTGATAAATAAAATATCAAATAAACTGACAAAAATGGAGCTAGAAAATAAAATCCTTCAATGCCAGAACTTTTTGGCTGCCAATCGAGGTTTCAATCCCCAATATAGAAATCCTCCCCTGCAGATATTGTAAAGGGAGAGGTAAGAGAAACAAGATCACAATCATCCTCCACTATATATAGAAGATGATCCTCAGGAACATACAATAGATGCAAATGATGTTCAGGGGAGCTTGTATTCCTCCTTCTCCAATGAATAACAAGAACTCAGAACCTATGAAGAAGAGGAGGAGGAGCTTGATGCGACATTGAACAATGACGAGATCGATGACTACTGCAAGTAGTTCACTGATTTAATTCAGTCTCAACTACACAAGAAATACAATTTGTGGTCATCTAGAAAGAGATCGAGAGGGAAAGACCAAAATGAAGGTACTTCCTCCCTAGAGCCTCCTAAGTTAGCTGACAAGGGGAAGGGGCCTTTTGATCTGATTATCCAAAAAAAGAAGGGTTCCTCAAACCCAAAATTCCATAAGCCCGAAGCCCTCCAAGAAGAGAAAGCACCTCCCCCTTCCAGGCCCATCTATGAAAAAGAAAAGGAGCTAGTAGAAGCTAGCATTGCAAACAAAGGCCCTGTCATCTTCAATATTCAAAAGAGCTTGAGAAAATCAAGATCCTAGTCCCTTTATCTGAACTCCTTAAACAACCCACCTATAAGGCCCAAGTTTCTCAGTTCATGTTTCCGTATGCTTCAGTCCAATCTTCTGATAGTTTAAATCTCCAAGAAGAAAGGCCAATGGTCATCTTTGGACCCCATGTTAAAGTACAAGATCCCTCCACACCACCTTTCTATGTTACTCTAGTGGTAGATGACCTCCTACTCCATAACTATATGTTGGACTCATACACTTCTCATAATTTGATGCCACTATTAGTAATGGAGAAACTAGGTTTGGAGATAATCAAAGCATACAAATATCTCTACTCTTTTGACTCTAAGTGGGTAAGATTCTTGGGTATGATAAAGGACTTGGTGGTGAATTTGGCCCAGATACCAATAAAAAGTGTAGTGATGGACATTGTAGTAGTTGATATCCATGCAAGGTTCAGTACGATTTGTTCCAGATATTAGGGATCAAATATTGGAGGTTCCATCAAAATGTATCTTACTCATGCTACCACCCCTATCTTTGGTGGAGAAGAAAGGTGTCTGTATAGGGAATCAAGGTTTGTTAAAATAGTCATGAGAGCTAATTTCCCAAATAACGCTCCAGCGTATGGGAATGAGGGGGATCTCTCTTCCTTAATTCTAGAAGAAGATGATTTTATTTTAGAAGAAACACAGATACAACCTGTAACCAGAATAGATGAGTAGCTTAGAGATCATAGAAAAGTCTGGAAGTTGTATTTTGATGGTGCAAATTCTAAAGAAGGAAATGGAGCAAGAGTGTTGTTGACATCTCCAGAGGGTAGCTTGATTCCCCTCTCATTCAAATTGGAATTTGAGGCAACAAATAATGTGGAAGAGTATGAGGCAATACTACTAGGACTGCAAGAAGAAAGGAATTTAAACATTGAATTTTTTACTGTGTTTGGAGACTCAGAACTGGTGGTGTAGCAAATTAAAGACCAATGTCAAACTAAGCACCCCTGGCTGAGGGATTACAAAAATGAGGTTTTGGATTTAATTGAAAACTTCTACTTAGATTTTAAAGTCCAATTCTTACTCAGGGAAGGAAATCAAATGTTTGATTCCTTGGTTATAGCTGTCAGTAATTTCAAGCCACCACAAAACCCATTCCTCATATATGAAATTGAAGTTAGGTACAGACCCTCAGTGCCTAACAATGTGAAACACTGGAAAGTGTTCGAATATGGTGAACAAATCAAGTGTTTCATAGGGTACGCACAAGGAGAACTTTACTGCATGGAAAAAATATAGGAGAACAATGAAGTTAAGTTTTGGGTATGCTAATACTAGAATGCCAGAAAAATATAGCGAGAAGGATGACCCGCGTGATCATTTGGCACGATGGACTAAGGCCTGGGGGACATAACCACAACCAGAATGGGTGCATATTTTCTGTCATACGTTAGATACGATCCCAATGAACTAGTATTTGGAGATGGAGCTTCACCATGGGACTACTAAATGGGACATTTTAAGGGAGAGTTTTCTATTAAATTTAAGCTTTGAGGATGGGTTTAATAATATTCATGAGGTGATACAAGAGATAAAAGTGGATATATTCAGAACGCCAAAGGAACTGGTCGAGTGGACTCAGCTAGATTGGAATACATAGCTGCGCCATGTGCTGGAATGTTATAATGTGATTGTTGTAGAAGAAGAGGATGATATACAGAATATTACCACTCCAGAAACAGAAGGATAGCATGAGGTCGAAGCATCGAAAGTGGCAAACCCAAATATATTAGAACCATTGAAAACTCGACAAGTAGACATTGAGTCTAAAAAAGAACCTAAGTTTGCGAAGACAGGGGACTATTGGGATGAGGATATGGTTGATAAGGTAGCTGAGTTGCCTCGCTAATACCAGGATTTGTTCCTAACAAAGTTTTCAGACCTAAAAGGGATCATCGAATATTTAGGTGTTATGAAAATGACATTGAAACTAGATGCGAACTGTGGTGAAGTAAAATTATAAGTGCGGACACGAATGAATTCCTCTAGCCCGATAATGGGTCTAGCCACAACAGTTACATTCTATGGAAGATTTCCTTAGGTTAGGATAAATCAAGAGGACCTACCTCTTGGTCACTTATCTTGCTTGATGATGTCCTTGCCTGCTCGCTCTAGCAATCTCTCGCTTCTTTCTTCAAGCTTCTGAAAGAAGTAAACAACAACAACACACAAACATAATAATAGATAAATTGAAATCTAACCTACTTAATGAGTCAAGAAGCATCAAGAAATGAATATGTAATATTACAAAACATGTAGGAAATCAATCGATACTTGCATATATTAATATCAAAGAGAGATTACAACCATTTGTTTTGGCATCACAGTCTTCCTCTGAAAAGACCAGGTTCCCACATACTTCTGCTAGCACTTCATGATGGCTTCAAACAACAATAGTTTAAAGACTCTTCCCTTTAGGCTTCATTCCAAACCAAACACGCTTCTCCCTCACACAACTAGATGGCTACAACTAGTAATAACTTGCTTGTCAAATCAAAATAGCATACTCACACTCAGCCAAAACTCTAACTATGCCACTAGTTTGTGCTTGGAAAGAAGGGAGGTTTATCTAGGAAAGATGGATGGGAGATGGATCTCTTCTCATGGGAGACGGACTTATCCCTTGAGGTAGTTCCATCATTGTAGGGGAAAGGAGCCCAAACTATCATCCTCAACCCCATTCGGCCAAGCCATTTACGGAGCTTCTAGAGATGGAAGCTTCATCTCTAATTTAAAAAAAATTCCATAACAGGAACGACATGACTAGAACACAGCTCAGTCGCACCGATCGGCGCAGGGAATAGTGCTAATATCTACACATCAGTGCGCGGGAGATAAAGGCCATTAGTTCTGGTCTTGTAAATTAGGCAAAACAGAAGTTTCAAGGGAAATGGTGCAAAAGGGAAATGATCTGCTCATGAAGAAGGACATAATGGGAGTTTCTCCATGAAGGAAAAGCATGTGGTATTCACTATAGAGGTCCTCCAGGATCAAGGAACGGGGAGTACAGGGACAATGACAAAATGTTATGTAACAAATGCCCCCTAAAGCATGAAGGCCGAACCGGAGTGAGGGATGAAATTCTTTATAAATCAATGAAGGGAACCGATCTGCCATCAAAAAACCTGCAAGCAAGCACAGATACATATACATAGACTGAGATCTCTGTAAAATGATACATGAATCGTGGCATGGATGCAGCCATCCATAGAATGATCATTTAAATGGATCTAGGTATGGGCGTAGCCATCTGTCAAAGAGGATCATAATGAAACCAAGGTATGGTCGCAGCCATCCAATAATGAGAAGGATCACATATGATAACTCATGGTCTGGTCGCAACCAACCATCTAAAAGAGACATGCATATCATCATAATCCATGTCACCCCACTTTGCAACCTGGACTTTTGTAATCTGAGTCCAAGGTCTTGCGCTCCAACATGATCCGATTAAAGTACAAATTCTAACATGTTAATAGATGTGTTGACGTCAAACATGCTAGAAATTAACTTGATTACCAGTTAATGATGTAAACTGTTAACAAGTGCGAGAGAAACCACCAATAATGACAATGGCCCTCAAGCTACTATTAACACAATTCACGGAATGTGAATACAGGAATTGAAGTCAAACATCTGTGAAATCACTCGATCAAAAGCCAATGACGTGACTTGACATCGAGTGTGAAGAACCTGCCATTGAAGCATGCAAGCTCTAAGGTACTGGAAGGGAGTCTCTCGATCAACTTCCCGGATAATGAGCTGATGTCGACGAAAAGTGACCATGTCAAAGGAGGGCCATAATGAATCCCACATCATCGACGCAAGACGAGAGGATGCAAAATGATTTTGGATGATCCAGAGAAATAGAGGTATCTGTAACTGTAGAATGACAACTCTTGAACATATTGGTGACACAACTGGAAGTTTGGCAGCTTTTGGATCCATAGGTTCAGTGGTCACGACGACATAGCAAAGATCAGATGGAAGGAAAAAATTAACGGCCCAAACCCAGGAAGTTCAATGATGTAAGGGAGGATGTCCCAACCCGACACGAAGTAAAGAGTGTCATGTTTAAGAGTGGGCTTCCGACACGACTTGATAGATTTCCAAATTTTTCCCCCACCATTTCTGGCGAGTACCCCAATTATTTTTTATTGCAAGCTTGAAGGGGATAAGATGTGCTTGCACTCTAAGTTCATCCTTCGGACGAATCCAAGCTAGTAAGTTTAACAAGCCTTAAGAAGGAGAAGCTCATGTTCGTCATGGTGACGAATCCAATGTTTTTTAATAGTTTAACGAGTCTGACAAAGGTGTAACTCGGTACCTTTTTCATGTTTAGAGAGTTTGAAAAAGACACGTAAAATAAAACTCCACATGGTCCCTTTTCGTACATTTGTCCCTTAAGAACTCAGGCACCTTCTCCTCTGTTGTTGCCATCATTTCTTTGGTTTCAGCCCACTTAGTTAAATAGTCAGTTCATACAATGATATACTGTTTTTTCTTGGAAAGAGGGTCAATAGGTCCAATGAATTCCATGCCCCATTTGTCAAATGGCTCGAAATTCACTTGAAGTTGCAGAGGCATTTCATCTCTTGGAGTAGGCTTTCCCATCCTTTCGCACCAATCACACTGACTAGTATATCTTTTCACATCCTTATGAAGAGTGGGCCAATAATAACCAGCTTGTACCACTTTAAATGATGTCCTCTTTGCTGCAAAGTGACCTCCACAAGGCCCATCATGACAGGTCAGAAGGATGTCAAATACTTCCTCCTCCATGACACACCTTCTCAGAATTTGATTTGGGCCTAGCTTGAAGAGGTTTCCCCCAATCCAAGCGAAGGGGTCGCTCTTCCTCACAATCTTGCTTTTCTCTTTGGAGGAAAAATTTGGTGGGAACTGTGCAGATACAAAATAGTTTGCTATGTTAGAAAATCATGGAGAGAGAAATGAAATGGCGAATAAGTGCTCATCCAGTAACTGATCATCAACCATTCCCTCCTCACTTGTAGGCAAAGTTAATTTGGACAAAATATCCACAACAACATTTTCCTTGCCAGGCTTAACAACAATAGTTAGATCAAACTGTTGTAAGAAAAGTAACCATCTAATAGTTCGGGTATTCAGATCAGGTTTATTCATTAAATATTTTATTACATCATGGTCAATATGTAAAAATGTTTGATAGCCTATAATATAATGCCTAAATTTGTTCAATGAATGCACAACAGCCAGGGGTCACTGATCAAGGCATTCAATTTACCTCTAACATGATTGAAGACTTGCTAAGTCAACACAAGATCAAGCATATAACGTCAACTCCATATCACCCACAAGCTAATTGGCAAGTGGAGGTGACCAACAGAGCACTTGTGGTCATCTTGACCAAAGTGGTTAGCAACAGCAAGAAAGATTGGGCAGATAGACTAGTTGAGGCCACTTGGGCCTATAATACCACTTGGAAGACCACCATTGGATTCACACCCTATGAGTTGGTCTATGGGAAAAAATCCTTGTTGTCCATTGAATTTGAGTATAATACATTGAGGATGGCAGCCCAACTAGATCTAGATCTTAGTAGTGCACAAAAAGAGAGATTACTCCAGTTGAATGGTTTAGATGAGTTCAGAATGCATGCCCTCCTACACACAAAGGTAACTCAAAGTCAAAGGAATATCTGGCATGATAGGAACATTAGGGATAAGAAATTTTAGGAAGGTGATTGGGATTTTCTATATGATTCCAGATATAAAGACTTCAAGGGCAAGTTAAGTACAATATGGTTAGGGCCTTATGTTATAGAGAGATGTCATGATAATGGTTCAGTGCAGATCATAACCATAGATGCAGAGGCCATTCCTTTACATGTTAATGGGAACAAATTGAAAGTTTACAAAAGTCCATTGTCAAAGAAAGAGTTCATTGATGGTCTCAATAAAACAATGATGGTGGTGGAGCAAGCCTCAGCTCATGCCTCATCAAGTCACTGAGAAAAAAGAAAAAAAATAAGAGACTCGGGTGAAAAACTCCATGAGGCTCCTGAGTCCCACTATTGGGTTGAAAACCTCTTGGGGCATGCAGCTAAAGGGAAACACCATTCCCCGTGGTCTATTTCCTTTGGAGAGGATATTCAAATCAAAAGGCGTGGCTTCAAAACCTGCTAAATAGGGAGTTGATGAATAGGTAGAGGATTGCAACATCGGCTCAAAGAATGAACCCTAGATGATCAAGTTGTCAAAAGGGATCCTCCAACAATATAAAAAATATGAATATTTAAAGACTTTTTATACAAATTTCATTCAACATAAGATCCCCTTAAAGAATGGAATGAAGCATTGTAAGCATAAATTTAGATAGATCAATAGCCTTTTACTCCCAACCATGTAGAAGGAAGTGAGGAAGTTGCTTCAGGCCAAGATCATTGTACCATTGAGATACTCAGAGTGGGTGGCAAACTAATTCCCATCAGGGAAAAGAATGGAGAGATAAGACTGTGTGTGGATTTCAGAAACCTCAACAGAGCTTCATTGAAAGACAACTACCCATTGCTGAAAATGGATTATATATTACAGAAGGTAGTTGGCTAAGCTCGGATGTCCATGATGGATGGATTTTTACGGTATAATTTGGTAGAAGTGCATCCCGATGATCAGAAGAAAAACACATTCGCTACACCTTGGGGGAACTTCATGTATCCAAGAATTTCCTTCGGCCTTATAAATGTAGGGGAAAACTTCAAGAGGCTAATGGATATAGCTTTCATCAGAGAATATGATAAATTAATAGTGGTATACCTGTATGATATCACTGTTTTCTCTAAAATAGATGAGGAACATATTTCACATTTGAAACTCACTTTGAGAAATGTAGGAAGTATGGGTTGTCTTTAAATCCAAAGAAATACCAGTTCGCTTTGAGCGAAGGTAAGTTGTTGGGGCATATAGTAGCACAAGAGGAGGTGAAGATCGATCCTAAGAATGTGGAATCCATCTACCACATTTCCCTACCCAGAAATAAAAAGGAGGTCCAAGTGTTAATGGGAAGGATTAACTTCTTGAGAATATTTATACCTAATTACGCAGAGATAGTGAAAGTCATAACAAAGATGTTGAAGAAGGAGAACGAATTAAAGTGGAGCCCAGATTCCTAGGAATAATTCTCTAGGATCAAGAGAGCTTTTGCAGAAGCTCCCGTGCTAGTCAGCCTTGATTATTCAATGCTATTTTACATCTTTTATTTTTCCTCCCCTTATACTATAGATGTTGTGTTATTATTGAAGAATAAGGAAGGTCACGAGTGCCTATAGCCTTCTTTAGATAGGTGTTACGAGAAGCTGAATTGAAATATAATATCTTGTAAAACAGGCTTATGCCCTGGTCAAAGCTTTGAAGGCCTTCAGATTTTATGTTTTACACTCTAACATTGTGGCTTATGTTCCAACAACTATTGTTAAAGACATCCTATTGCAAGGAGGAAGTGATGGAAAAACAGGGAAATGGATTGAAAAAATCAAAAGTATGACATGGATATCAAGCCCACTAAACTCATCAAAGGATAGGGATTATCCAAAATCTTATCAGAGTCCAAATTTCAAGCCTTGGGGATTAACCTGTTGACAGAAGAAGATGAAGAAGGGACACAACAATCGCTAATCAAGACATCGATCCAAAAAATTCATATGAAATATGAAACATCTACCTAGTATATGGATGTCATCCACTATCTGTTATTCTTGAGGTGCCCAGTGAACATGGATAAATCCAAGTATAGAGCATTAAGGTTACAAGCCCAAAATTTTATTATATCCAATGGGAAACTATACTAGAAAGACCCGGTGGGAATTCTTCTTTTGTGTTTGGTATAAATAGAGACTCAAATGGTGATTGATGGTTTCCATAATGGTGTTTGTGGGGGGAACTATAATTGGAAGACCATCGCGCATAGGATATTGAAAGCAGTATTCTATTGGCCTAAACTATTCAGAGAAGTTCACTCTTATGTCCGGGCATGCTAGCAGTGTCAAGTGTTCGCTGAGAAGCAGAAATTAGCCCCACTCCCCTTAATCCATGTTTGTATAGAAGAGCCTTTCAAACAATGGGGATTGGACTTTATCAGAGAGATATAGCCCCCTTCCAGCAGCGTACACAAGTGGATACTCACAACCATAGACTACTTCACAAAATGGGTCGAAGAAATCCCAGCACGAAATGCAACTGACAACGTGGTCATAAAATTTTTAGAGGAAAATATCTTGGCCAAGTTTGGGTGTCTTGGGAAAATTATGACTAATAAAGCTCATGCTTCTAAGTCTGCAAAAGTTACAAACTTTTGTCTGAAACTCAATATTACAGTTGGCCACCGTACTACCTCCTATCCTCAAGGAAATGGACTAGCTGAGTCTTCCAATAAAACGGTAGTGAGGATCATGAAAAAAACAATTATAGAGAGCCAAAGAAAGTGGGACTCCCGACTAAAATTTTCCCTATGGGCTAACAGGGTCACTCCAAAAATATCCACGGGGAAATCTCGTTTCGAATTGGTCTATGGTATAGGTTTTAAGTATGTACAAAAATTACCTACATATGAATTCTAAAAACAAAAAATAAAAAATGGCGAGAGCATAAAACATAAAACAGATATACACATTGATTTTCCCCTGGATCCAAAAACTGGGACTACCAGATTGATTTTTCATTATATTCCTTTCACTGTTACAATATATCTATATATATATATATATGTGTGTGTGTGTGTGTGTGTGTGTGTGTGTGTCGAAGCATCCATTAACCCTGGATTAGAACATAACCATAGTTCCCTTAACTGGATCTACAAAATACCACAGATAGAAAACCATGATGCCCAAAAACATGTGCGAAATTCGTGAACAAAACCATAAGTAGGTCTGCCACCTAATATAGGGTCTAAAAAAAAATGTCTCGGGGCACTGCCCCAGACCCTATGCAAGGGGGAAACCAACCCCTGCAGTGCCTCGCACAACGTATAGGAGTAGTCGTGGAAAGAATATAACGTAACCTAACATTCTCTGACTTGTTGTCTTCTTTCCATAGGGGGGCACATGAGAGCTTAGTCATTAATGTAGCCCTGCAATGCCCATTGTTTCTCTACACCAAGAGAACTTATCAGTGCTTATAGTCTTTGTCAATGCATCTGCAGTATTCTTCAAAGTGTCCACCTTTACAAACAACACCTTTTTGTCCTCAACCATATCCCTCACAAAGTGATACTGAACATCAATGTGCTTTGTCTTTGAATGATAAGCAAGGTTCTTTGCTAAGAATATTGCATTTTGGCTATCAAAGTCTATCCTTATAGCTCGTTGTACTAACCCCATAATTGAACACAATATATGCAACCAAACTTCCTTCTTGCTTGCATGTGTGGTTGCCATGTATTCTACCTATGTAGTTGAAAGTGGCACTACAGACTGTCTCTTACTCGTCCAACTGGATGCACCTCTAAATAGGTGAAACACATACCCGCTTGTAGATCTTCTCTGATCCAAATCTTCAGCCTAGTCTGCATCAAAAAAGCCATAAATGTCCAAAACTCTGTCCAATCCTGGTCTTCCTTGGTATCACAAGCCATAATCACTAGTGCCACACAAATACTTGAAAACTCGCTTCACTGTTGTTCAATGCTCCTTCCCTGGTTTGGACATAAACCTATTCAATACTCCCACTGCATGTGCAATGTCTAGTCTAGTACAAACTATTGCATACATCAGGCTATCGTTTGCACTTGCATACGGAACATGGGACATGTCCTCTTTCTCTTCTTGTGTCATGGGACATTGTTCAGCAGATAACTTTACTATCCTGCATACTAAACCTTTGCAGTATTGAACAATGTAAACTTTGAAATGAGAACTATAAACTCAAAACAGGAACTCTAGCCAAAATATCCCCAAAAAACATAGAAAATCAACTCGAAAATGAAAAGTGTTGATGCTAGAATAACACCCTTTTTATAGGGTAAATTTTCAACATGTTTTAAAAATGGCAATGAAAACCAGTTTTTTGTGCAAAAACACCCTCAAAACAAAAAGTGTTCATGTGTTGATGTTGAAATAACGTTTTTTTTTTCAAAGATAAATTTTCAACATCATGGAAAAATGGCGTAAAAGATTTTATCATAACTCTGAAATGCATTAAATTTCAAAAAGATAATGAAAACATAAATTAAAAATAAAAGAAAAAACAAAAGTTTAAAAAATAACAAAAAGTAAAATAAAAATATTAATTAAAAAAAAAAAAAAATGAAAAAAAAAGAATCAATCACAAAATGTAAAAAAGAAAGAAAAATTAACTTATAGAAATAAGAATTTAAAAACAAAGGTTATTTAAGAAAAAAGTAGAAAATTAAAACAAAAAAACCAAAAAAATTAATAAAATAATTCTAAAAAAAACAACAACAAAAACAAAAAAAAACCTAATTTAATTAAAAATTTTAGAACATTAATATTAAATCTTAGAAAAAAGAAAAATTTATTAGAAAACGTTAAAAAAAAAAAAAAAATGGAGGCGGCATTGAGATCTGATTCTGAGAAATAGATCAGCCTCCACCCACTTAAATAATAATAATAATAATAATTCATTAACAATTTTTTTTATTTTTATTTTTTTTAAGTGGGTGGGGCTGAAATCCGATCCTGCCCATTTAAAAACAAAAAAAAAATTAACAAAAAAAATCCTCTGATTTTGAGAATCAGATTTCAGCCCTGCCGAGGTGCCTCGGGGGGTTGGGCCCAGAATCGGATTTCAGCCCCGTCCCCTTAAAAAAAAATATTATTAACAATTTTTTTTTGTTAATATTTTTTTTTTTTTAAGTGGGTGGGCCTGAAATCCGATTCTTAGAATCAGATTTCAGCCCGGCCACTTTAAAAAAAAGATTAATATTAACAATGTTTTTTGGTTAGCATGTTTCTTTTTAACATTTTTTTCATAATTTTTTTTCAAGATTTTAGCATTAATGTTCTAATTTTGTATTTAATTATGTTTTTATCCTTTTTTTTTGGTTTATTATCTTTTTCTATGTTTTTTTTAATTTTAATTTTTAGTTTTAAGAGTTTTTAATTTTATTTTTTTTTTTTTATTATTTAAAATTGTTTTTAATTTTTTTGGTTTAATTTTCTAGTTTGTTTTTTTTTAAATCATGTTTATTTGTTTTGTTTTTTTTTTTTTATTTATTTTATTTATATTTCATATTTAATATATTATATATAATATATATAATATATAATAATTTTCACATTTTTACGTTTTTTTGTCTTTTTTATATATATTTTTATATCTGTTTTTTAAAATAATCAACATTTTCAAAAATAGAAATAAGATAACTAGAAATTTTTTTAAGTAATTAACATTTAAAAAACAATTGGACATAAAAAAATAAAAAAATTAAAGTGTAAAAAAAATGTAACATTTAAAAAAATATATCCACATTTAATACATTAGAAAATATAAAGTGTTAAAAATAAGCCCTCTAAAAAATGGAGTTAATGTTGCATCATCACATTTCAAAATCAATATGAAAAACACTAACATTTAAAAACAAATATTTGTATTTGATACATAAGAAAATTTAAAGTGTCAAAAATATGCTCTGAAAAAAAATATATGTATTCTGCATCACAATTTTTCAAAATCAGTTGATTTTTTTCTACCTCAACAAAATGGGTAATCGTATTAGTTCTCGTTTCAAAGTTTACATTGTTATTGCCTCGACATACTTCCTCTGGTTTAACCAGAGCTTCCTCTTTGCCGGATCTCGTTTAATTTCCATGCCCAAAATATAGGCTACAACACCAAGATCTTTCATGTCGAATTTGGAGGGAAATTGGGTCTTCAAATCCTAGATAATTTCCTTGTCATTTCCAACGACCAACATATCATCCACATATAAGACCAAATAAATAACATGGTCACCGATTAATTTAAAATACACACAATGATCTACTTTGATTATGGTGAAGCCAAGTCCCCATATAAATGTATCAAATTTCTGATACCACATCCTTGGTGACTGTTTGAACCCATACAAAGACTTTTTTAACTTGCATACGAGTTATTTCTTACCCTTCACTGCAAAGCCTTCAGGTTTCTTTATGTAGATCTTCTTCCAGATCCCTGTGAATAAATGATGTCTTCACATCCATATATTCTAACTCAAAATCAAAAATAGCAGCAACAAATAAAATTAATATAATAGAAGCTACCTTGGCAACAGTGTTAATGTTATCACTCAGGTTGTTCCCTAAGAAAGTTGTAAGAAAGGGAATACTGCCGAGGTAACCACAGACCAATCTTTTAGACACATATTCTAGCCAATCTATATCCAGAGAGGGCTCTCTCTTTATGATTTAAATTTGTTTTGAAAGATGTTAGGCTAGTTATGATGTTCAGGGGTTTGGTTTGTTTGTTGGATGGTGATATTTAGTAAAACAGAGGTATAAATCTGAGAAGTTTAATCCATTGGGCTAATGGAGTATATGAAGATGGATTGCTAGATGCAGTTTTGTAACAGAGGATGGCACTACAGAGCAAGGTAATTAAACATGGAACAATTTTAAAGGTTGGAATCAAATGAAATGGATTCTAACTGATGAAGGGCAATTAAGAATCCTTCATCATATAGGCAGAGTGAAAGCGAATGATTACTACAAAGAAGAAGTTAAGAATTCCTTAGCAAATAATCAAAATGGTAGAATCAAGGAAAACAGGAGCAGTTAAGAATTCATTGTTTATACTTAATTTTGAAGAAAACACAGAGAATAACAAAGACTGAACACAGAGTGCAGTTAAACAAATTCTGAGTTAATCTTCCTTTTAATTATTCAGATCATGAAACATAGATGACATAATAGACATGAAAATTGTAAAACAAGAGATATAAGGGTACTCATTAATCCATAGTTTGATTCAAGAATTCTATAACAAGTCCTCTAATATCAATTCCGCATCCAGAGAGTCCAACAACAATGGATTCCAACAGCTTTTATATTCAGAAAATTTCAGTATTACAGCGCAGTCTAAGAAATACATCACCCACCCCAAATACTTCGAATGGAGAGGTCTTTATACAAAATATGTTTACAAAATATCTGACAGAGATAATATCTAGTGATGAGTTATTACTTTTACATGAGAGGGAGACAAGTAGTCTTGAAAACAGGGAAGACATAAATGAAGAAATAAATGATGTTGTGCCAGTTGCTCTACGTTCGTTAGATGTGCTGGAGGTAGGTTCTATGAGTTGGTCTGCAGTTGATTCCACTGATACTTTGTGCTAACTGTTGCGGCCTGTTAGGGTGTCTTTAATTCTGATTTGATACACTTGTATTTGTCTGACCCTCATTTATTTCTTTTCTCTGCAACATCGTACAAAACTTTGAATTCACCCAAGATAACAAAGATGCCAAAGATAACAAAGATAAGTTCATAAGATTCCTAACATATCTTGCCACCAGTCTGATTCTGGTAGTTTATGTCTCTACAGCTTTCTTAAAGTCTCATTAGCCTCCGTGTACCTGAAGAAATTAGGTGGGATGGTGAATAGATGTTTCACCTCATGCTCAATGTAGAATAAATTCTCCAAATTGCCATAGAGGGTTTGGCCAAATGGGAGTGCCTTCTCTGCTGAAGTACTTGATAATGCATTAACTTCATCAGCAATATACTTATTCAACTTTTGTGTGTATTCTACATGTCTCACCAAGCATTGATTACTTCCCAACAGACTTGGAAAACCCTTTTCATTCAAAACTGCAAATCTTTCTATAAAAGAGTCAATCTCTACCTGCATGTCCTGACATCTCCTTTCCAGATTTTGTATCAGAGTTCTCATGGTTAGAACTTTTTTGATATGCAGAATGGTGCCTATCCTGTCTTTGATTTGCAATGCCTCCAGTTCCTCACTGGTCTTGGTGTTCAAAAAATGTATTAGCCTGTTAGCTTGTTCAGGCATGTGTCCCAATAAAGCTCTGGTTTTTTGAATCTCCACTTGGGTTGTTGCTATTAAATCAATATGTTCATAAATAAATTGGATAGATCTCCACACATTACTAAGAGATTGCTTGATGTTGGCCCACAAGATTCCCTTGATTTCTCCTAGTGGTTTGTCCAAAGTGAGGCCATTTTCCAATGCTTTCACCTTGTTCTCTAATGCTTTAACCTCTCTTGTCTTTTCTACCATAGTCCTCTTGGATTTGCATAACTTACTTCTAACTTGGCCAACTTCTCTTTGGCTTCTTTTAATTCTGATACTTTGATTTTTAATTCCTCCAGGGATTTTATTAATTCCTCTGCGGTCATGGTAGTGTTGCTGCCTGGTGCTATTGTTGCTGTTGTTGTTGAAGTGTCTGTAGTTGTTTCTGCTGTTACTGCTGGAACAATGGGAGGTAGTGTTGCTGCAGCTGTTGAAGGGGCAGTTGTGACTGTATGGATTACTTTAGGTGGCTGGGAGGTTAACTCTCCCTTCTTCTCTTTCAGCGCTGCCTTCAATGGTTGCTCAGTATCATTTAACCTTTCATTGAGCTTCATGAGCAGCTCCATCATTTCCTCCTCTGACTTCTGTTGGACCACTTCTGCTGTTGTGGATGCATAGTAGGAGGAAATTTCAGTGGTTTTCTCAAGGCAACAATATCTTCCTCTTTCTTCTTCATCAGTGCCTTTATGCCCTTTGCATCCTTTGGATCATGTCCTAGCTCAATAATAATCTCCTCCAAAGATTTTATCCTCTTGTCTTTAGCAATAGAAGTGGCGTTTTCCAAATCTAGCTAAGCAGATGTGTTCTCCAAGGAGTTTTGCAGTTTATGAGCCAACATAGCTTTGTCAGCTAGTGTGGAGTATACCATCTCTCTAGTTTGTTTGTGCAGCTCAATCTGGTCCATAGGATGAATGTCCTTGGCCAATACCTCCAGATTTGTTCTGATGTAGTCAGCTGCTGATTGTGGTTGTTGTACCTTGGGTTTGAAATAACTTATGATCATCTTGCCCTCCTTAATGTCATAGGTAGACATCAGCCTTTGCTGGTTAGTGGGGGGCATCTTAAGGTATTGGTTATAAAGTTGAACTCTTAGTGGGTCGTTTCTGGCCTTGATCTCCATGAATGTCCTTTTTATGTCGGAGGCCTGTTTGCTTTGTGGCCTAGTGGATGAAATTTCACAAGTACGCTGCCTCTCTAGCTCTTTCTTGTGCGCGCTGGTTGATGTGTCCACCACTGGGGAAGTCTACTGGCTGGTTATCTTTTCCCTTCTCAAACTGTCTATTTTTTCCTCAAAGACTTCCTCTTCAGAGTGAGGATTTAATCTTTGCCTCTTTGCACCCGGCTATTTTGCCGCTTCACTCATGGGTGTGAGGTCTTCCTTGTCTCTCTTTTTGCCCTTTTCCTCATTTAGAGGAGTCTGTAATGCAATAATCTCTGCTGCTTGTGTTTGTACTGGAGGAATTTGCTCTTACTGTTATGTCATTTCTTGCTGCTCTATGCCTGCCACTTCTTTGCCCTTAGAAATCCCTATACACGGTGCGTTGGTTTCTTGTACAGGCTGCTGAGAAGTTCTAACAGATGATGCACCAACTCCTGTTTGTTGAGGTAGATCAAAGGATACATGTCCAAAAGGGTCCAGGTCAAGAGTTTTCTCAAGGTCTTTCATAACTTTTTCCATTTTCTCTTGCTTAGTAGTCTTTTCTACTAGCGTGCCCTCTACCCACTCATCTTCATTAGCAAACTATTCAATTTCGAGGATTCTATGGTGTACATAAGCTGACAGCCCATTTCTCACTTTTCTGTCACTTATAAAGCTAGTTGGGTCATAAGGCACCCACCAAAAGCTCTTCTTTAATTTGAGTTGTTCCCCTAATATTTTATCAGCATCTTCTCATGCCTCCCTTTTATTGAGGACATAAGGGCCTAATTGGGTTTTATTCTCAGCTGTGTCTTTTTCTTTGCACTACAAAAATGGGTTAAATCTGCATTGATAAGCTGCCTGAAGTATTCCAGTGAAAATAGTCTCATAGGCACAAATTTGGGTAGCTTGTAGTGGTAGAGTTCACAGCCGTATATCCTGGTTTCAGGGTGATTCTGGTACAAGTACCAGTCACCTATCTTGTACTGTCTGGAAAGCTGTAAAATTCTCTTTATATCAGCAGAGAGCCTAGGAGGAGGAGCTCCTACCAATAAACTGGTGGTTGGATGTATAAACAGGTCAATGAATTCACAATAGTTATAAGGGGATTCATGTACATTGTAGAAGACTGAGGTCAAAAAGATCACAGACCTCCTCTCTCCTTTGGAATCTAATTTTCTGATGGGAAATGAAAAGCTATCTCGCTGATAATATAAGAAAATGTGGTAGATGAATGAGGTGTACTTAAAGACTCCTTCTCTATCCAAACTTATGAATTGCTCATTGATTTTGTTGGCAATAAAAGCTGCATAGTCATACTTGACAGCAGGGGGCTGTCCTGGAGTAAATATGGACAACAGAACTAAGGTGGTTTCATCAACAAATTCACTGGTTTTGAATCCCAATATGAAGGATATCATATCAACTATGAGTTTTCCTATTTCATTGAACCAGACATGCAAATATGGAGGTGGGCCTTGGGGTTGGCGATCTGGCCTCATGAACATTCGTGCAATACGGGTTATCTCTGATTGGGGCAATTGAGAGCTTTGCTCCAGCAAAAATCCCATGGAAAGAGGAGCCAAAGGCTGAGTAGGTTTGAAGTGTAACATCTCATTGATGGATTCTGTTATCACCTAGAACTGCAGTGATATGTACATAATGTTGTCCATAAAATTTTTGTTGTCCAAAAATTAGGTGTCTAATGGTTATGGCCCTATGTCTGCTACTTAGGGATTGTGTTTTAAAAAGATATTCATATGAACCATTTTCAAAAACCGTTAGATATCCTCCATCATGATTATATTAGATATGTCTTGTCTTATATACGTCACTAGTCCTTTTCGCATTTTTGCAGCACAATTTCATTGGCTGATTTTGCAGCGCAATGATGTTTTAGTTCTTCACAGCATGTCAATAACCAGCCATTTTGTAGCGCATGTTGTCAACTCATAACTGTCTGCGCTACGAAATCACGGATTCAGGGATTTAAACAGCACTGATTCTTAGAATGTCATGTCTGAGGGATGAGTCAGTATGTTCGTCCGTTTAATTGTCAGAATGGCGTCCTTTTCAAGCAAGTATAAGCCATCATTTCCCCAATAGGTTCATAACCATGCACGTAAAATCATTTAAATGGTCTGTAATGCTGGTAGTGGTATGATATTTGTTGATGTTGCATGAATTGGTCCGTTTGCATGATAAGACTGTTAAGTTGCGGAGGAGCCCGAATTCATTCTCTATAAGGAACCTGATTGCAAGCGAGTCGGCGTTAAAAAGTTTGAATTTGCATTTGAAGTTGAAGCTGGTAGTGTTTCTCTGCGCAAAGGAGTTCAAAGCAAAATGGAGAAGAAGGGGCATCGGTCTGGAAGATGTCAAAGAACTGAACCTGTGGGATTGGATCTCGCATTGAGAGATGAAGGTGTGAAACAAGCCTTTCAGAATGCTGGTTGCTGGTCTTTTTGTGAAAAGCTACAAGGGGGGCATGCTGAGGTAACAAAAGCATTTGCCTTAAATTTTACTGGTTTAAGTTCTAAAGTAGCTATGCTAGAATTCCCAGTATCTTCAGAGGTTATTGCTAGGGTGATTGAAATCCCGAGAGGAGGGCAGGAGTGGTTCAAAATTTCAAATTTGATATGAACCCCTGCAAGGAGTTCCTGAAGGAGCCTTATGTAAATGAAGATCTCACCAAGGCCGTGCCAAGACATTATGTAAAAGAACACTATGCACTCCTCCTAACATGTATTCAGAAATATTTAACGTGCGAAGGGAGATATAACAAGGTTTACTCCTATCATTTCAAGCTGCTGCTGCACTTTACAGGAAAAGCTGTTATAGATATCCCATTCTACTTGTTTCAAAGCCTTAGTAAGATGTGTGACAAGATTCAATTCAGGAAAGATGACTGTGAGACATCATTGTTTCACCATGGTTTAATAAAACTGTTAGTGCTGGATAACTTGCAGAAGATTGGTCGAGATTGGGACTCTTTTATTTTTATAGCTGGTTTTCAGAGTAAGACAGGCCTCACCCCACTGCCTGTTAGAGAAAGAGAAAGGTCAACTAAAGAACCTACTCTTGCTGAACTAAGAAAGGAGATAAAAGGCAAGAAGAAAACCAAAACCCAATTGAAGGAATCAATTAAGCCATTAATTATCAAAGAGACACCGCAATCTTCATCAAAGGAGAAAACCAAGCATAAGAAAAATGTACCAGGGTCAAGTGGAGTTGAACAGGTATCAAGAGTCGAAACCAAAAGTCAGTTAAATAAAGAAAAGGGCAAATCAATAGCTGTGGAATAAAGCCCAATATCAAAAGCCAGTTTAAATGATTTGCTTGAGGCAATTGATTTTGAGCAAGCTAAATCAGTGCAGGTTGAGTCAATGCATATTGACCTAACCCAATCATCACCAGAAAGCACCAAAAAATCAAAGGCCTCAAAGAGGTTAAGGTTTGAGGAATCTGGTAAAGAATTTATGTTCAAACCACGAAGACCTGTCACCAGGAAACAAGTTAAAGAAGCTGAGCAATTGCACAGGGAAGAGGTAGCTGTGAAGGTGCCTGCAACAGAAGTAATTGAACAACTGCCTAAAACAGAGGAGGCAGAGAAAATGAAGAAGAAACCCTATACAAGAAGACAAGCAAAAGAAATGGAGAAGCAGCTGCCTAGAACAGAAAAAACAAAAGAAATCAAGAAGAAATATCTGAATAAAAAGGTTCCCATTTCCAAAGAAACAAAGACTACATCTTCAAAAGAACAATGGGAGGCAACCGAAAAAGAAGTGGCTGAGATGGAGAAGGCCGTAGCAGAAATAGTAGCCATGGAAAAAGAAGTTGCAAAACTAAAGGCACAGCTAAATAAGTTAGCTTCCAAATAAAATTTCAAATTTTAAAAAGTCAGGTGTTGCTCCAAAAGTTTTGTTTTATTCTACTTAAGTTCATTGTTTTTTGAGGCATGCAAACACGGCACATAAAATCAAGGTAAATTAGGAATTTTGAAGCCAGAAGCAGAATCTGTTACAGTCACAAAGATTATTGATACATTCATTAAAGACTGTGTTTTTGAAAAGAACAGCAGTTTCGTAGCGCGCTACGAAACTGCTGTAGGTGTTGTTTTTTTGAAAAAAATAAACGGTTTTAGGATGAGGTCAGCAGAGTTTGAAGAAGTGGCCTAATGAACATCAAGGAGACCACATAAGACTATCAAGGCCATTCAAATAACGACATGTGTCCATCCTTCATAAAGGTAAAATATTTTGTCTTAAGCCATAGCTTTATTAAAGGTACTTTATTACCGGTGGTTAGGGTTTGGCTGAAGATGCATACGAGGATGTGGGCTTGTACACTTGTTCAATCAACAAGGCTTCCAGCATATCTAGAAAGATGATGACACTCATCAGTTTTGAAGTATTAAAGAGCTGGGAACACATTGCTTATCTTTCGAAGGATGATGGGAAGCAAGGACCGAGAAAACAGGGGTTTTATTATTATGATCAATGAACCACCAGCATATTCAACATCCAAGGCTAATCTGGTTTCATGCATCCTTATCTCAGCTTTCACGGCCAGAACTAAAGGAGACAGCTGTCGAAGATCTAGAAGGAAATCATGATACGAGGAGAATAAAATTAGAGTTTAAGTTTGATTAGAATTCTTTTGTAATTATAGTTCAATGCTTAGTAGATTTAATGAGTCCGTTAAGATAGATAAGGAGAGTTAATGTCAGTCATCGAGCTCCCCTCATGCTGGAGGAGGAAGCTCAAAGTAGTTAAGAATGCTTTCCTATATATAGAGGAAACTCTGATGTAATGAGGGTTGGATTTTTATGCAAAACAGAGTTTGTATTGGCCTGTATAAAAGACTTTTTACAGTAATATAAAGACTACTTTTTCTTCTCAAGATTCATACTTTGTTCAAACGCTCAAGATGTACGTGGTTTTGTCTTATCCTTCATATTTTACAGCTCTATAGATATGCAATCACTCTGAATTCACCTAGTGCTCAGACTTCCTGTGCATATTTATGAGTTGGGGTTCTTTTGAAAAATGTTTTGAGTGTTTAAACATTACATGCCTTGAATTCCATGAATGAGTAGTTGATAGTTTACTGAAAAGGTGTTTGACTCCATGAGCCCAATGGAAGAAATGTTATGTTGTCTGTCCAACCAGCATGTTTATTAAGTTTTCATTCAAGAGTTAGCCCTCTTTGTGATAATAAATCATAGTTTATTTTGAGAGAGCCCTCTCAGGTTAGGGAGGCTAATCCTTAGCCAAGAGTCTGGTCTGAAATAGTTACATAGAGTCTTACTGATTAGCAGCCATCAGTACTGATTTTGTGATAACACTTTGTTTGGTACTAAATCTGAATGAGCTGTAACATTATTGTTGGCATTATGTTTCTGGTATGGTTATATGTTGCAGATGCTGTACTTGATGGCAACACCCATGGCATGGCTCTGAATATGATGAGAATTAAGAAGTACGCAGGAGAACAGTTCAGAAGATGCGTACCCGCAGGTATGCCGTGCAGGGACCGTGTCCCGACACGCAGGTTACCCATTCATGAGGTGCGTACCCCCAGTGCACACACTTCAAGGCAGTAAAGTGCGCACGCGTGGGGTTTCTTATGTTTAACCCTTGGTATTTAGCCGACGGTATTGTGTTATTATGGTTTTGGCCCGTGGCATTGATCCATGATTTGAGGAAGAGCTTGCCTATATAAAGCAAAGGAGATCATTTGGCTTGTGTAAGCTTTTGGGTTGAATATCTTAAGATCTGAAATATTGGGTTATTGTTTCAAAAGCTTGATCTATATGAAAGTGAAGTGGAAAGCGAATTTGTGAAGGGTGATCTCTCGAGCGCTTGATTAGATCTGGGCATCCGTCAAACTGTAGCACACTGGTGATCTGCAAATTCGGCCCTAATCTGAAGTACGCAGGTGTTTAACGGTGCCTCTGCGTGGGTACGCAGAGCAGAAGAAGGGTGACTGCGTGGGTAAGCAGTGCAGAAACAGGCGAACTGCGTGGGTACGTAGCTCAGAAACAGGCGAACTGCGTGGGTACGCAGAGCAACAGTGGTTCAGGTGCGTACGCACAGTAAACGTACGCGGTGCGATAGTGTTTCTGGGTGCGTACCTACTGTGGCAGTACACGGCGCGATAGTGCATTTGGGTGCATACTATACCCAACGTAGTAGAAGAAGCAGTGCGTGGTCACGCAGTGCAGCAGAAGGAACTCTGCAGGTATACGCAGAGAAGCAGAGGGTGAAGTGCGTAGCAACGCAGGCCAAAGAAAGGAAAGTTGCGTATCTGTCTCATGACTATCTGTTGACTGAATTTTTCTGTTGATAAGGTGTTCTGGGTTTAGTTCTGTGTTGTTGATCTGGTTACTGCTGTTGACTGTGAAATCTACATGTACTTGATGATCATT